>JABUQX010019688.1:0-25000 GCA_015478945.1 Trachelipus rathkii
GACGAGGATGTAATCAATTACAGACAATTTTTTTATTTCACCTTAGTACTTTTTTTATTTATTTAAATTTTTATTAATGCATGTAAGAAGATAAAACTCGAGTCGTGTCTTGATATATTTACATGGACTATATTTTTATTCTATACTATCATATTCATTTTAGTTTGCGAAAGTTTTATTAAAACATATAAACCTTCGAAATGGTCGTGATATTGGGTTTTATTCATCGATATTGTTTAAGTTCAGTAAAGCAGCGTAAAACACAACCAACTAATATGCCCTTAGGTGTTTTAGGTTTTGTACCCATCATTTTTATTGTTTTATTTCTTTTTTTGCTTCTTTGACTTTTCATGTTTTTCTTTGAGGCTTTTTATACTCATGTTTTGATGTCTTGCTTTGTTAGCTTTTGATATGTTTTAACTGTTTTAACTCTACAGTATTTTATTTGTTAAGCATTTACATAGCCGAAGCTTGTAGATCAAGTAAATTATCATATAAGAAGGTGTTACCTAACACCTAAGGGACTTAGTATGGCAGTTATGTTTTGGACTGCTGTTAATCTGCTTTTTAACCTGTTTCTGTTTTTAACTAATGTTTCTTATACGAGCTGTCAATGTTTTTCTATGCTTTATACTCATATGTTTTTATAACTTGCTTTTTATTTCACATTATCTTTTTATTTTTTTACATCCCTTAAAACGGTTATTTGATTTACATGTTAAAAATTTATATTATTGAGGCTAGTTATTAAATTCTGAAATCATATTTTTATTTTACTTGCTTTAACTGCTTTAAACTCATGATTTTTAACTTGTCTTTAACTTTTCTGCTTTATTTTTCGCTTTAAACTTTCTGTTTTTATGCTGGCTTGTTCAACTCCATGTTTATAGATGCTTTAACTCATATGCTTTGTTTATCGTGCTGTTAAACCATCACATATATGCATTAACATTACATAACAATTAAAGCAGTAAATCAGTAAAGTCAATAGAGGTGTTCTAACCGCGTAACAAAAGCTAAGGGGGGATATTAGTATCCGCCTTTAGTTTTAGCTGCTTTACTGACTTTAACTCATGCTTTTAACTGCTTTAACTTTCTGCTTTACTGCTTTAACTTTCTTGTTTCTTTTTTGCTTTAACTTTCTGCTTTATCTGCGTTTAAACTGTTCTTTGGCTTTCTTTGCTTTAACTGCCATACGTTCTTCACCCTTATTAATGACCCATTCAAGAGTCCCAAGTGGTTGTTTTTTTTTATTTTTGTTTTAGATTACTTTTTAATTTATTTTTTATTATTATTTTTTTATTTATTTTTATTATTATTTAATTATTTTTATTTTATTTTATTTTTTTTTTTTATACTTAGTGTTATTTGCTTCTTGTCTTCATATTTGTTATGATTATTTTTAGGAACACCCATACTCTTTGCACTTAGTTTTTTGGTTTTTTGTTTCGACGATAGGGTTTTTTTGACACCGATCACGACGGCATCACACATTTCTGGTCACATGGGTTGTCTGGTTTTTGTCACACACAACACTATGACACTTATACACACATATTCACTATGACACTTACCCTCACAACAGATTTACTTAACATCTGCACCAGGATTTACTTTACACTCATCAGCCACACAGATTTAACTTACAACATGCACAAGATTTCACTTACACTGCACACATCAGATTTACACACAGTGACCGGACACACACACGACACACATTTTTGGTTCTTACAGTTTTGTGATTTTGGTGCATGTTTTTCCATCATCACAGTTGTTTAGACACAACACATCGTTGCAGACACACACACAGACACTGACACATAGAGCGTATAATTTATTAAAACATTTTATGTTCTATATTAAACACGGTACATTTATTATTACTCATGTCAATATAATCTAAAATTATTGTCAAAGTTTGCTTCTTAAAGACCTTTCTCAGTAAATAAATCATAATGCAATTAATCTTTGCAAAGACAAAGAATTATTTAATTTAACTGTTGCAAATAACTAGGTGTTTGTGCTTTGTAGAATTTTTATAACTATTGCAAGTTTTAAAATAACTTTTAAAAAACACTAAAAATTTTATGAAAATTTTTATTAAAAGACGAATATATTTTACGTACGGTTAAAACAATAATATCAGTAAATCCAGTCAAGGTCAGCCCTTAGCACCGTCTCTAACATCAAGCGTATTGCAAGCGTTTTGTTCTATTGACTTACTGCTTTATATCATCATCTTTTAAGTCCATGTAGATCAAGTATAATGTTTCTCCAACATATATATCCGAACAGACATAACATGTTATTTTATTGAAAAAAAAAAATTGACTATAGGATTTTTATTTAAAAATACATTATTTCACCTTACATTTATATTCGATTGATAGGAAAAGTTTGGCGTAAAATTTCAGAAGTTTTTTCTTATATCAATGTGGGGTTTATCTTTATTATTATTCTCTTAATTATTATCTATGTACTTTGACAATTTCCATCACAGAGAGAAACACAACAAGCTCGCGCACTCGTCTTACAGATACGAAAACTGACGCTCTCGATATCTCTGTAAATGTGTTGAAATAACTACTGTATGTTCTAAATTGTAGGATATATATAGATCATAATTTTTGTATCCCGGGGCGATTTAACCTAATTCCAGGTCAAATAATAAAAATATGAATTTCAAGACTGTTGACGTTTTTTTTTCTGTAAAATGTGGTGCAATATCTACGTTAGGCCTAAATTTTAGGCCTAAGATTTTAGGATAAGTCCTTTTTGTAGACGGGCTGAAATTTAATCACTAATCACCAGGTCAAAGGTAATTCGCGTATAGAGACAAGAAGGAAATCAATTGGTTATTATTATTTTTTGAATAGCAATATAATTTCAAACTGAAACAGTGCTGGATGGGTAAGATCCTTTAAGCAGGTAAAAAGGAAAGTGTTCTCCTTCTTATTCTGTGTATGGTCGGATTAAAGTATTTAAAATTTTAAAAGATGTTTCCTTTCTTGATTTTTAATTTTGTTAAATATTCTACATATTTATTTAGGAAGAACTTTCGAAATATTTTAGACATCTTTTATGGAGACTTATTAGTGTGATATAGTACCTTTTAGCAAGAAATTTTAAGATAGAGAATAATGTAATAGCGAGACGTCTGTGGGATTATGACAAAGAAATTTAAAAACATTTAATTGCTATATAGAAATGCAGAATAGTGTTCTATTTTTTATAAACATGTTGATTTTAGCTTTATCTTGGGTATTTAAATTCTATTAACACGAAGCTGCAGAGTCTGCAGCCGGTATATTATTCTGCTGATTCTATTTTAAACCAATGAAAAACTTCATTTTTTATAAAGTATAATGAAAAAAATTGATTGTTACTAATTAGTTCATTAGTTCATTTTGACTTACAATTACAAATAGGGAAAATATTTTATGATAAACTTTTTTTTTTCTCTTGCTCAGACTCCAATTCCTCTCTTATTAAGTTCGTTTCTTATTCTTCTACCCAGCCATAAAGGAAGATACATTATGTTTAATACGATATCAAAAAGATAGGGTCTCTTGGGGGGGGGGGGCAGAACGAAGACAATCAAAGAATAAGCAAAGGGGGGTCTGCTCTGACCTTAAAAAGTTAAATTTAAGTTATAGAATTTATAGCAAGTAAATAACTTCACCTCTCCAGTTCCATTCTTTTGTCCACAATGTTTATCAATTACGAAATTGGAATGTTATTAAAGAATAGGGGTAACCTTCCCAACATTGATGCCCAAAGTTTTCTATACTCAATTTCCCCATGACATCTAAATTATTAAACTAAGTGTAAACCATGACAGGCCTAGCAAGCTGGTGGAGGAGAGCTGTCTCCTAATTATGACTTTTACTTTTCTCAAGCGAGGCCTTGGAACAAGTGGGCAAATCAAAAACCATTTATAATTACCTCTTTTATAACAGGTCAGAAGTATCCAGCAGGAAATTGATGATTATGATAATGGTGATGAATATGATGATGATGATGATGTTGAAATTTTATCTATGTCATACGTTTAATATTTAGAAACTAATTTGGACGAAAAAGGGAACGGATTGATGCAGAGTTGTAGTAGGAAAGTTGTGAATGGCAGGGAAGGTGGCTGCGGTGCCAATTAAATCGTGGTGGAATTAAAGGGTCTAAAATCTTGAGTGCGCTAGGGTCTTACACGAGCGTATGTTGTTACCTGTGTAATGTATAGTGAGTGAGACTTGGTTCTGGAATAAGAGGATAATCTAACGTTCAATGTGTTCAGGTGGACAATCTTAAGGGGGTGTTAGGTGTGAGAAGGAATTGATAAAATGAAGAATGAACGTATAGAGAGTTATGTGTAGTGTGAAGAAAGGGTTAAATGAGAGAAATAAATGAAAGTACTTTGAGATGGTTTGCTCATGTGGAAAGATGGAATGATAGCCGTAGTTGGGTTAAACGGATGTATAGTGGTGAGTATGTTTGGGGAATCGACCGGCTGCGAGACCGAAGTAAAAGTGGATTGGAGTATAAACAAGTAAAGGAATGTCTGGAAGAGAGAATGTGAGTTTGGCAGAGGCGAGTAATTATAAGGTGCCATGATAGGTATGGTAGATATTGCTTTGTGGGCTCTTTGCTTACTGGGGCCAACCGATGTTGTGGTTTCCACTTGTGGGCCAAGGAATGAACCCTCTTACACAATGGTACGAGGTATGACCAATTAGTGAGGTCCTCGTCGCAAGGTCCCGTTGAAGCTCTAGGTGCGTTGAATTTTCTGAATCTCCGAGGCAGTTCTTCACTAATTAGGTATAAATTGTACCGGCTTCGGTAAGGCGGCGGCTGTTATATCTTTGCGACTTGTGCATATCTTCTTTACTCACAGTACTTATTCGCTTCCGGTGGACATAATTACACGCACTTCAGTTTACCCTCAGCTTGGTGAAAAAAGGTTAGATTGATGATTGATGCATTGATGATGTATGATAAATGGTGATGATGATGATTTAGAGGATAATGGTGAATTTATTGATTGGTGCCATTGAGTTATGATATATTAGTATTAGAGGATACCTGAAAAATTTTTATTCTATGCCATACGTTGTTAATATTAAAAAACTACTTCGGCCAGATGGCATAACCAAATGGCCGATAAGGACAGAGAGAGAACTCCCAGAAAACGGCTCTAGGGCCTCGAATCCGGGTAATTAACATCGAAAAATTCAAGGAAAAGTTCAGGCGATAGGCAGTCGTGTATACGAACGGGGAGATCTTGTATAATGTAAAATATAATAATAGTAATATATATATATATAAAAGAATTATCATAATAAAATATATATATATATATATATATATATATATATAATAAATATATTAATATATATATATATATATAATATGAATATATATATATATATATATAATAAAATAAATAATTTATATACCCTACCTCCATATATAGTAGTATAATAACTATATATTATACTTCTTTTCATCTTCCTTTTGTTCCCAAGGACTGGGAGTAAGTGCGCTACAAGCATGAAAAAAAGAAAAGCAGAGGTACGAATTTGACAGAAATCCACAAAGATCAAAGAACAAGAGTCTTACCGTCCCCCTTAATACCAAGTTAAATTTTAGTAAGAAAAATTCTCTTTTCGCAGTCTTAGATAAATCTTCACCCTAGAGCTTTTTCATGGAAACCGCTCGACGGTCCCACACCAAATCACTATTGGTGAGTCGTCAAGTGTAGGGTTCATTCCCTTGCCCAGGGCAACTAGGGTTGCGAAAGGAAAAAAAACAAGCTCGTTTTTTTTCGAAAACAAAAAAAAAACGTTTTTTCTTTTCATGAAAAAAAACAGCGAGCCTGAGAAAAAACAAGTAAAATTATGTTTAAGTTTTTTATCACGTCTCCTATTTTTTAATTTTCTATTTAAGTGCTCTGTAATTATGGTGAATTTACATGTACCGCTTGCCATCATATTATATTATAAAATTTAGGTAAATAGGCTCTAATAATTGGTGACATTGGTTCCAATTTCCTTATCAAGGTGTGGAAGCCCTCCCTCGAGTTTCTGTGTTCAAATTTTTTTTTTTGTCTCTCTCGCCTTTATTTTGATGGCAATGTTCTCTTTTTTAAGATTAAAAAAAAAATGGTGGTGTTTGTGTTTCATTATATGTTTTACTGTACTCTGTTCATGCTTTTCTAGTAACATTTTCATTTCAATATAATTATTAATCAAAAATTTAAAGAAATCTTCTACTGAGTGCAAATAAGTTCGTTTGTGACTAGTACTTTAAGGAAATCACAAAGGTTGCAAAGCCCTCGCATAAAATATAACTTGTTGTTGTGTAGACGTGTGCGAAAAAACTAGTATTTTTTATTGCACTCATAATCTAGAACTAGAAATTCTGAAAATTTGCCAACTGAGAGAGATGATATATGCTAAGGCAGCTAAGCTTAAAGTCCTGATATACTGCCCCTACATCCTTCACACACTGTCATTCCACACGGATACTTCATTAGACTGAGATATCAGGGACTTATCAGTTAATATCAAAATTAAATGTGGCTGATCAGGCTGATTAAATGAGCCCAGTGATAATGAGCTTGACAGTTAGTCAGTACTCATTCAGTTGACTGGGATCCTGGGAGTGAGGGACTAGTGATTTAGGAATCAAAAAAGTTGATATTCCAAGCCAAAATTTTAAAGTTAAGTCATTCAACTTATCCTCCTTCAATTTTACAATCTTGGTAGCGCCCCATAGCTGATAATTTTAATTTTCATTATTTTTATTATATTATATGCATCCCTTAATCACTTTTGAGTTTTGTCATTCAGACCCTATTCTAATATAAAAATATAATATACATTAATATTTAAAAAGTATAAAAGTAAAATATAAATTCTATATGATACAAATGTAAAAATACATTGTTAAATATTAGTAAAAGAATAAAAACCTTACAAAACAGCAGTCTTTGCAGAGCTACAACCTACTGTAAATTGTAACGAAAACAATTTGATAAAAATATAAGAGAAAGGTTAGTTCTGGCAAATATTTTATTAATCATTAATGGCAATATTTGTGCAATTTTCAAGTTTCCTTATATTTGATTAATAAATGTAAAATACTCAAGGGTGGGACAATATCACTACTAGAACTCTTTATATTTTTAAAATTATTAGTTTAAAATAACATTTTAATGAATCGAAATGAAACCAGAGAAAAAAAACATGAAAAAAAACATGCTTTTTTTCCTTAATATAGAGTCTACGATTTTTGATATAAAAAAACTTTTTTCCCCATACCTACCCGCTTGACTTCCCCTAGCACAACATACCCCTTACAACACCCGCGGCGCAATATCTCTCCTATCAGCGACCTTTCTTCTCGCCTTCTGCCAAACTCACATTTTCTTTCCTTCAAACATTCCTTACTGACTCAATTCTACTTTTTTCATTTCAGGGTCTCTTTCATTCCACCTCTTGATACCCAGCACATTCACTCACCACTATACATTTCGCTTAACCAAACCGGCGTAATCATTTCAATTCCTTTACATACATAACCAAACATCTCAACATTCTACTTCATTTATTCTCTCGTTTTTCCCTTTTCTTCACACCACAACAACTCTCTAATACGTTCATTCCTACATTTTATGCGGAATCTTCTTCTCACACCTTTAAGTCATCGGCCCCCTAGATTTGTCCATCGCTTGTAACACATTTGAACTTTATAGATGCTATTTCTTCTTTATTCCATGATCCCGTGAAGGGTCTTCGACTTACTTAGACAAATAACACAGGGTAAACAACAATTTACCCTTCATAGGCAGACCCATTAGCGCACCCAAGAACTAGTCCTTTCCTTTTAAAAATGTAATATAATATCCAAAAAAAATTCAAATTTTTTTTTTTTTTTCCCATTTTTAGTGGAAGTTAACAATATTTTTCAAAGTAGTTTATAGAAATGTATTTGTTTTTCTTGTAGGTACTGGAAGATTTTCGGGAAAACATAATCAAACTATAAAAACAACTAATTAATATACTAAAATTAATAATAATCCATTAAAAATAAATTTTTCTTTGCCAATTATTTTTATGACTTATTATTACATAGCGAAAATCACGTGGTTACAATTGTTTAAATTTCATAGGTTTTTCTTTTATAGTTGAAGATATGCTCCATCCGAGGTTTGCGAGAAAAAGGAAACATATAAAACTAGTTGAAAATGCAATATTTTATTCAATAATAGCTGTCTAATATTTAATATATTCAAATATATAATATTATTTTGCCATAGTGATAACAATTAGTTTCTCTTACGCTGATCCAACGGGATGTTTATGTCTTTTGTTTAGCTTTATCGTTAGATTTTTTGAGGAAAAAAAAATAAAATTGCACAAAACAAAAAAATCATATAAAAACAAATTTTTTTTGTGAACCAACATTCACCAACGATTTTATAGGCAGCAGCCACCTTTCTGCCATTTCTCAAACTTTCTACTACGACTTTATTATCCGTCCACATTGTCTCATCCAACAACATACCCTAAAAATATTAAACTCAGACACTTATGTTCCAGCGGACCTTCACCTCTGAACATGACTTCGCCCACTGAGGGGCTATCCTCACTTCATTAACATAACCTTACTCTTAATCTACGTTTACTTTCACAAATCCCCTCCTTTTACACACGCTTCTCCAATATCTCTTTCTTACCAATGTATTTCTCAAGACTCACTTCATAGATTCGCGTCACAATAGAACCCCAAAATCATATCCGCATCCTCCCTATATCTAGCCTAGACCGACACTGGTACCCCTCTCAAAACTGCGGATAATCTCCATTTCTATTAGCTTCCATTCATTCTAACATCCATTTTTATCCCTGTCCACCCCTTAACCTCTAATGTTTCTTTCATAAACCCCATCCATACACTTATAAATTGAGGAATACCCAAGAGGCGAATCATAAACACAAGCCCCAATTCTCATCTCCGCTATTAATTACTTAAACCCGAGATTCTCACGTTTGATCATTTTATTCTACACACAGGGGCGAACTCGACTATCCTACATTACATACTTTTTGATATCCATTCTATTTATACTTAGACGACCCGATAAACACTAATTAAAACACCTAGCCAATTTTAATTAGAAAGCTTCTCCATTTATTTAACCTATCATACGGCCATCAAAAAAATATTGTTTGGCCAATATCCATATTTAAAACCTAAAATACCACTTCTAATTCTTTTTCTTCTCCCTCATTTCTCCAATCATATCTTTCAAATTGGTAAAAGGATTTTTTTGATCCACACATCCTTCTACCACTTCCTAAACGTACCTGGTTCTTCACCAATCAAGTCCTTCAGTCACTCGACAACACACTCGACCAAAAATACCAGCATATAATCTTCGCCTTATCTAACGACTCAAATAAACTCTTTTTCCTCCCTATAATTTCTACATTCCCCTTATCTCCCTTCATCCACTTTATATAAGGGCTGCTATTTACTGCTCTCCTCAATCCACTTGGAACTGTATATCCCTTCCTTTATAAACGCTCCATATTACACAACTTCTCAAATCAAATCTATTCACTCATCTCTGCTTCCTCCGTTCTTGAATCATGAATTCACCATTAATTTTACATCCATATCTACCCTGCTCAGATATTTTTACCATTCTTACTCTTTCACTCTTTTAAACCCCAGGTACCTCCCGATTCCTCCATGCTAATAACCGATCATCCCCAAAAAACCTAATTCCTCTGTAGCTACCTATCAAAAACAGCGTTTTCTTGCAAGCTATTATTATCTTAATATATATATTATAGAGTATTTAGTACGGTATATATAATTATAATATATTAATATAGTTAATATTAGTAGTAAAATTATTATATATTACTTTTAATATTAATATTATTCGTATAAAAAAAGACTCATAACTTAATAATAAATAATACTAATATTATCTATTAAATTATATATATATATATAAGTGAGACTATGGTCTGGAAGTCTCACATAATATATAGTATAAATTATATATATAATTACGGATTCATATGTTGTTCTATGTCCAAAATACAATTAGTGGTGCGTCTTAAGATGATACAGGAACTAGGACGTCCGCCGCGATTAAAATTAAGTTGTAGTGAGAAGGTATAAGTGAACAAGGTACAGCAAGACAATAAGGATAAGTTATGTAAGAGCGCTCGCTAGTAAGTTTTTTCACAAGTGTAGTTTTGAATGTGACAATTTAAACCCCATCTACTAACAAACTTTTGGCCACAATAAGAGCACGTGAATGGTTAGCAGGCAAGAGGGATAAGTACTTACTGGTTGAATAGGCTAATAAGTAGGATATAAGAATGTAAACAGTGAGTTGTGCTGCTGAAATGAAAGAGGTGATGGCAAGCGGTTTTAAAAGTAAAAAGGCAGCGTGCGTTTGAGTGTGACTTAAAAAAAAGCCAAATGATTGAGCAGTTCACAAAGGAAAGATGCTTGCGAAGTGTATTAATAAATATAAGAGGAAAAAAAGACAATACTTAAATTTTTCTGTGTAGGAGAAAGGTAAAAAGAAGGTAATATGAACAGTTTTGGCAAAAAGGAGGATGATATGGGGACTTACAAGAGAAAACTAGCGAAGGCTCTTCTGGAAGGAAGCACAAAGGGTTAAGAATGAGAATAAGGGAAACAAAAAAAATGCAACTCCCTGCTAGTAGGGCCCACATACACACTGATGCGACTGGTCGCATTTTGTTTATGTAACCTTGGATGAAGGATGGAGTGTGGAGGGGAGAGGTGGAAGAAAAGAACATTTCGAAAAATCTGCAATAAATATTAAACAGAGTAACTTTATATTCTTGATTAGTGAAATTGTGTGTGGTTTTGATGGTTGCAAGAATAGGGAAACTATGATATATGCGGATTTGAGGTTATTTTAGCCAAGGATATGGTCAGAAGTGAAGAGCATGGTGAGAGTGGAAGAAATGATTAATATCTTAATCTACTTCCTCCACCAAAAATTTCTATCCATCTATTTTTAATTTATTCCTATAATATATATTTTATGCGCCAGAGAGGCTAGATTAAAACGTTGTTATGACACCTTCCTATGGGAGGGGTACCCTGCGATAAAATCTGGTTGCGTGAAGCGGTGAAAACCACCGTTAAAGTCGAAGGTCTAGTCATTTCGTTCGTGATCGGGGCAACGAATCTAGCACCAGGTTTGGATCTTATTCCCTGACCCCTCTCTTTGAAACCATCTATCTATAATAAGAGAGACCCCGCGCTTCACCGCCCAAGTCCTCCGGGCACAAACTAAATAGTAGGGTTTCGATACCCTCGGGAGGAGAGGTGGTATATATACCATGAAAACCCTACTCTACTTTGTCTCGGAGACGCTGTTATGTGATTTATTAACGATTGCCAAACCACACGATTAACTGGACTTACTCTTTTTTGAATGTCCGATATTACTAATAAGAGGATGTGACTAATTCTCTGTGATTCCTTTCAACTTCACATGGAATCACTCTCTCATCTTGTCTGGATTCCCACATGCGATTCAATTCGCCTGGGCACTCGCCCTCCGACCATCCCACGAAGTTGCCCAAACAGGGACGGCCAGTTCTGTACCACATTCCCTTATGTATTACTTATTACGATCCACCGCCTCCATTGCTCTTACGGAGCAAATAGGATCAGTCATATCTAAGCTATTTCACTTGAAAAAAGTTTAAGGAATTGAAGACACCCCCAAGAGTCACCGTTAAAATGAGGAAATGGGTCTCTTCGTCGTTCCAAGCTACAAGCCCGAAACGCAAAGTTCCTATCTTGGTCTATCTCTTAACTTTCTCTCGGAAATAATCCATTTATTTCCACTCCGAAAGAAAATAAAGAAGCACATCCAAATTCACTCTTTACTCTTTCGAAAATCAAATAATAAAAACGAAAGAGTAGTTGCTCTCGTAACTCTAAGAAATCTAAGCAGGGTAAAGAAAGTTTCCTTTGTTACCAACGTTTACAGATTTTCCCCTCTCCCCCAAAGTCTGGACCTCGGGCCTGTACGCCCCAAAAATCCTTCGGGTTACATACTGACCTTTAACACCATATTTTCCTACCTACTTTAAGGTGTGAAAATTTTCGCGCTGTTCCACATAGCTATACTAGATAAAATGTATTATATAACATAAAACATATAGTATTATTATTATATGTATTAATATTGATAGTATCATCTCACCAGACACGATGTATTTCTTATTAATTAATAATGCCAGCGTGTGAGTGAGCTTATTCGTAACAATCTCGAAAAATTTAACTGTATAAGTTAGTAGGGGTATATATATCTGAGCCCTGCAATGTATGATAAATGCAGCTATTTACAGATTGGAGTTTTTGTACAGTTAGAAGAAATTTCACTAATTCCCCAGTATACCTGGCACAAATGACGAAGTGACAAGAATATACTGCTCTTATTTAGTTAGGGACTTCCAGTCTCTCTCTCATTAATAATATACTGATATTACGTAATAGAGTTGTGTCCTATCTTTTATACTCTTAAATAGCTATAGTATATATAATATAATATACCGGAGTAGTAAACATTCATCTATCGAGATTTATATTAATGAGTATAGTTTTGTAACAGGGTATTAGTTTTATTTATGGAATTATATTAGCTATACTAATTAATAATATATTCTATAATAAATATTAGAAGGTGGTATAGAGGTAATTAGTACTAACGTACACTCCATATAGATATAGTGATAGTATAGTCTCTCAAGTTGCGCGTCACTCTCAAATATCAGAAATTATTAGTTACCTAATTTGTTTATATAATAATAGTAGCATTATAAATTATAGTCTAATCAAATAATTTGTGTGCTAGCAACTTCCCAACTACGTGATCTCTCTCTAGCACGTTATACGTTATAGTGTCAACCCACCCGTGATTATCTATCTAAATATACTACACTATTCTCAGTGATATTAAAAACTCTGGGTGTTCCCTCACCAAATTTATTCACCTACAGGCTGAGATCCATGAGTAACTCCGTTATATTAGTATAGTATACTGTGGTTATAATCAATAGCTCACCATTGACTCTGTCACTATTATATTGTATACCGATATACTATTTCAATAAGTCAAAAAAACTCTAAGTACTATATTCTAAAAATATATGCCTCTCCAATCTCCAACCCAAAAGTAGTAATATTTAGCCCTGTATCTAACAAGCTACACTTCATACCCACTCGATTTGCAATCTTTCAATCTGGCCGCTAAATTAAATAATAGTTATTATAGTACTGTTCAACACTATCCACATATCGTGTGTGACGTGCGAGCCACGGCATTTTTACCATAGCTCTCCTAAATACTATAGAAAAACTTACATATGTCGTTCCCCGCATACTATAACCATACCCAATACTAGTGATTATTTATACTCAGAAACTCACTAGTATAATAAGAAGCATCTGCAAGTGCTTGATTGTATCAGCTACGTCTAGAAATCAGTGTTCCCGTAACGCGTAACTCATATCACTTACTACAAACTCGCTAGGTGAGTAATATAGAAGGAATAGATGTCTCCTTAAACTCTATAAGAAATCAAATAATATAAAGTAAGTTATAAATAAGGTAACAATAAAATATTATACTTATCACGACTTTAATATAAATTAATTATAAAACATATATTATATAAAATATTATTACATAGTTAATATATTATTCTTTAAAATACCTACAACTCTTCCGCCCACCAAGGTATGAAGTAGAAACAAAACATGCAAACTGCAAAATATAGATAGGGAGGGAGCTCTCTAATATAATACTTACGCCATAAGTATCTATTTCCTTGAGACCTAATAGGTACTCTATAGTACTCAAGTAGTGACACTCTCCAAATAGATTAAGTTTATTACCTACCTAGTAGGTATAATAATGTACCCTAAAGCTCTCAATAATACCAACAGCTGGGGTTACGTTCATCATATCTATTATCTGAATATCATAAATCACCAAATACCAACCTAATCCTTATCAGGTAAGTCATTTATGCTAAAGGATTTCTCATATTTAGGTTGCCAGCTAGAACACAAAACATCAAACGTGCAATCCTCAAACAAGGCTCTCCCCCCTGAATTCTACGTATATAATTCTGAACAAATATATAATATAATAAACAAAACTAGACTTGTGAATTTCTTTAATGTGTGCTAAAAAGTAAAAACTCAAAAAGAGTTGCATAAAAAACTCACTTTTTTCGTAGACAATCAGTCCCTTAGGCAACTGTGTAGTAAAATATCACCATAGTGAGAAAAAAGATTTTACAGCTAGTGAGAATGATATGCACTATTTTTATAATAATAATAATAATAATAATAATAATAATAATAATAATAATAATAATAATAATAATAATAATAATAATAATAATAATAATAATAACAATAATAATAATAATAATAATAATAATAATAATAATAATAACAATAATAAAAATAATAATAATAATAATAATAATAATAATAATAATAATAATAATAATAATAATAATAATAATAATAATAAAGCCTTTAGTAAAGCTATAAAAATAGAAATATAATAATAATAATAATAATAATAATAATAATAATAATAATAATAATAATAATAATAATAAAGCCTTTATTAATCCCAAGTACACATTTGCTATTTCAATGAAACTTACTTCCCCGATTTTCATGAAACTTACATGAAATGTTTAAAATGAGTTGAAAAGAAAGATAAAGGTAAAAAAAAATCAGGAAATGAGTCTGAAAAAAGTTATGATGTCTTCAAATTCCATATTTACGTGTAAAACTACTGTTGCTCCTGCTACATGCTCCTTTATTTAAACTTATATATAATATATATATATATATATATATATATATATATATATATATATATATATATATATATATATATATATATATATATATATATATATATATATATATATAATATATATATGCTATTATATATATATATATATATATATATATGTAGGTAGGTTTATTATGGTGTTTAAACGACATATTTAATTGCTTTACCACCACGCACGGATCAGGCGGTACGGCACAGTGCGGTACGTAGAAAAATGTTCATGGGCCATGCATTTATGTCGTGGGTTTCGATGGATTTTATTAATATTATTTTTAATAAGGAACATTTTGAGAGTCACATTTTAACGGAAATTTTCCTGATTGTATTTTTTTTTTTATTTTGAGGGGGCTTGGGGGGTCTCCGGCGGTTTTCATTACCAATTTTCCTTAATTACAACATATTTCTGACATTTTCAGGAAGTTTCATTGAGATCGACGAAAGGCGCTAGGAATAATAATAATAATAATAATAATAATAATAATAATAATAATAATAATAATAATAATAATAATAATAATAATAATAATAATAATAATAATAATAATAATAATAATAACAATAATAATAATAATAATAATAATAATAATAATAATAATAATAATAATAATAATAATAATAATAATAATAATAATAATAATAATTACATAAATAAATAAAAAATTATTATAAATAGACGTAAGAATTATTGGAACTAAATTAATAACGTCATAACTCATAAGCGCTTATGTGTTAGAAACTTTAAAAAAAAAATTTAAAATATTTTCCTTATAAAGGATAAGTTTGTTCTGTTTTGTATATAAAAAAAAATGCAGGTTTTGGTGTTAATATATATGAAGGACAATTTGAAGATGAAAGATCACACACACACACACACACACACACACACACACACCTACACCTACACACACACACACACACACACACACACACACAAACACAAACACATATTAATACGTACATGCGTAGACTTTATATTGCACATTCACAATATAATAAAATTTTACCAATAAATAAATGTTGAATTTATTTTTGATTCTTGATTGTTTTGTTTTTTTACTTTAAGCCGTTTTCGTTTTGGCAATATTCTTACGAATTCTTACGAAAAATAAAGAACGTTCTCAAAAAATCATTCGTTTTGTCAAATTTTAGAAAATTTTGAGAATATTCACACGTATGAATATTGACAAATTCCGTAAGATTCCTATTTCGCTGTCTTACCGAAAATTCTATTCTTACAAAAACGAAATACGTGTTTTGAAAACGTCTTATATTTTTCTTTTATTTTTCTCTTTTTTTTAAAATGGAATCAATTTAATGACTTTAAGAGTAGTGAGATTGCATCAAATATTTGCGTGATATTCACAATTTTAAAATTATCCTTCGAATATTCATTAAAAACTGCAATGATGTTTTCACTACGTAGTAGGCCCGTTTTGGCTTTTTCAGCTTTGCCAATTTTTGATGAAAGATCTGTTACAATGATGCACTTTTCATTTGTTTTGTTTTGTAACAAATACTATATATATATATATATATATATATATATATATATATATATATATATATATATATATATATATATATATATATAAATATATATAAATATATATATATATATATATATATATATATATATATATATATATATATATATATATATATATATATATATAGAGAGAGAGAGAGAGAGATATCCTCTACCGAAGACATAAATCCGGAAATAAGTGATTTTTAATGTTTGTAAACAAGTTTATAAGAATAAGAATTCATTCTCGGTCGTTTTGGCACGAAACCGTTCTTAAAATGCGTAAGAATTTGTCTTATCGAGCGTAAGACAAAATGATAAAACGAAAACGGCTTTATTATCAGTAGAGTAACGTTACTGGAGGCTGTGATTCTCACTTTACTTAAGTGTTTCCTAAATATATATATTTTTTCTTGACGATAATATAAAAAAAAACTATAATATAATATAATATAATATAATATAATATAATATAATAGTGTCATTAGCTTGCCTCGTAAACTTATTTTGCAGTTAATTATACCCCTGCCACAAGCAATGAAAGAAAGAGAGAGATGATCACGAGCTCTCTAGGCAAGCGGTTGACTTTTTTTCCTTCGCAAACTTATTTCGCAGTTACTTTTACCTATGGGTATGACACAAGTAATTAAAGAATTAGAAAACATCACGAGCTCTCTCTGTAAGCGGTTGACTTTTCTTTCTTCGTAAACTTATTTCGCAGTTAGTTTTACCTATGACACAAGTAATGAAATAATTAGAGAGCATCGCGAGCTCTCTTTGCAAGTGGTTAGTTTGCCTTGAACTCGTGATAGACTGAAGGGTCGACACATATCCTTCGTTGGTAATTAAGGTCCTCTATCGAAAACAAAACAAAAATAATAAAAGAAAGAAGACATATTTTGTCGAGGCTTAGATTATTATACGGGGCTGGGGAGCCGGAGCCGGAGCCGGAGCCGAAATCTTTTTTAGGGTCGAGTTGGAGCAGGGAAATTTTAAAATTACGGAGCTTGAGCCGGAGCTGGCAAAAGAAAATACCAGGACTGATAATATATAAGTCTTATAAACAAAAGATCAAAGAAATTTATATTTTCAATTTTAAATTTGTGACTTATAAACCTAATCTATTATACCGTGGTTCAATCGATAGAGCGACAGAGTCGCATGGCAAGGACAGGGTTCGATCCCTAGTCGGATCCTAGGTAGAAATTACCTAGAGAAGTTCCCCTCCTAGAATAGGGCTATGCCCGTGAGGTGCGAATTTTAAATTAATATATATATATATATATATATATATATATATATATATATATATATATATATATATATATATATATATATATATATATATATATATATATATATATATATATCTATATATATATATATATATATATATACTCTTTCTATATATATATATATATATTCCTCTAAACAGTTAAATGCATAGTACAATGACTGACTGTCTACTATGATTAATTACTCCGGCCTCGTATGAGTTGAAATTGAACTCATTACACTATGTAACGCATTTTTTATCTTTGGATAACAATTGTAATTTCCTATTTACCTATACCTAGAAGGTATGAAAAATGGTTATTGTTTCCTCCAAACTTTGAATTTGTGACTAGGATAATGATATTTCACAAATTTATCAGTTCCGATACAAAAAATTGGTGAATATAATCATTCTGGGTTACAGAAAGTAGAAAAATAAAAAGACCTATAACTCAAAAGTACCATTTATTTATTCTTAATTTATACAAGTTTATATAACAGAGACTTCAAAATATATAGAAGTGAGAAATTTTTCTGGATTTACGCTTATATGGTAATTTGCTTTCACGAATCAACCTCCAAATATAGTCTCCAATCATGTTTTAGTTATATGATCATTGGTAGAGGCGTTCAAAGTCCAGAATATCCTGGTGAAATCGCTCGCCATGCTCCTCTGAGTACGCCCCACATTTCTCCATAAATTTATAAAGATGAACATCAAGGATATGGACTTTTAGGGACATCCTGCAGCCCATTTTGTCGTAGTTCCTGACCAAGGTCTCAACAATCTCCTCATAGTTTTTATGTCATAGTCAGCTTCTTTTGGAATTCCTTTCACTCTATGATCTTTTTTATTTGTGGTCCGACGAAGACACCGGCTTTGACGAGACAGTTTAGGGAAGAAACCTTGCAAGTGGATGAAGGCTGAAGACTCTTTATCTAGAACGGTGACAAACTGTTTCATGAGGCCTAATTTTATGTGTAGTGGAGGAAATAATATTTTCTGGGATTCAACAGAGGCTCCCATTTGACATTGTTCCCCTCTACATTGAACTCAGTCAGCTGTAGCCAATCCCGTCTTTGGTAGTGTTCTGCGGAGGCCCTGCTGCCCCAGAGACGAAGGTAACAAAGAAACTTGGTAAAGCCGCCTTGGAGACCCATCAGGAAGGCCACCATTTTAAAATCTTCGATAACTTCCCAATTGTGTTCTTTATATTTCAAGGCACTTAGCAATGGCTTCACGTAGCTGTGTTCCTCTTTGAGCTGCACCGAGTGAGCCAAGGGAAGAGATGTATACATGTTCCCGTTATGAAATAGCGCAGCTTTGAGACTTCGATGAACTATCAATGAAGAGGTGCCACTCGCAGGGGTTACAGGAAATTCCATGTGCCTCAAACAAACGTGTCACATTGTGGCAAAAGCAAAGCCCATCTTGACTGGTGAAAAAGTTGAAATAGAGTGGTGACGTTTTCTCTGACTTACGACTTTCCCACTTTCATGTAACAAATTTCACTGCTTGAGTCTCGACTTCAAAAGCTCTTCACTGGACTTTATGAGACCAAGATCTCTGATCAAGTCGTTGATGTCTTCTTGGTTGGGGAAATATGGGTTTCTCTCCTCAGCTACACAATATTCAGGATCAACGACTTCATCTTCTTCTGATTTGCTGCTTTCTTCTGAAGATGGCTGTCTTCCCTTTGAAGGAATGGCTACAGGGAGCTCAAGAGAGTGTGGCACTTGGGCAATGGATGACGGAAGGTTAGGATATATGATAACAGGCGCATTTTTGCCAGCTCGACGTTTGGACGGGTCCACCATACAGAAAAAGCATTTGTTGGAGTAGTCAGTTGGCTCTCTCCAAATTCATGGGATTGGGAATTTCATGGCTCTATTTTCCCTCCTGTACCAACCTGCGAAGAAGAAATATATACAAATTTAAATATCTTTCACTCATTGTTATTAAAAAATATATTACATAAATTCAAACTTTCATTTAAAAATTCCATAGCTATCAAATTCAGAACAAGCAAACTATATATATATATATATATATATATATATATATATATATATATATTATATATATATATATATATATATATATATATATATATATACTATATATATATATATATATATATATATATATATATATATATATATATATATATATATATATATATATATATACAGTATATATATATATATATATATATATATATATATATATATATATATATATATATATATATATATATATATATATATATATATATATATATATATATATATGGTAATATGAATAAAAATATATATATATATATATACACAATATATATATATATATATATATATATATATATATATATATATATATATATATATATATATAAATATATATATATATATATATATAATATATATATATATATATATATATATATATATATACAGTATATATATATATATATATATATATATATATATATATATATATATATATATATATATATATATATATATATATATATATATATATATATATTTATATATATATATATATATATATATATATATATATATATATATATATAGGGCCTATATATTGCCTTCTAGAGTTTTTTGCTAAGTTCGCATGTAAAATGAGGTGCCCATTGCTGGTCTTGGTCCCCAACAGGCATGCCAAAATATGCCGTATAGGCCTCGCAAATTTTAGCAGATGTATTCACAGGGTACTTTATTGCTCGTGTCTTTATAAATTCACCGCAGACACAACAAAATACGTCTTCTTGATATTTGCAACCTCTTGATGTCATCTATCCTGAATTCACCTATCAAAGACAACGTATCGTCACTTGAACAGCTGCTAGAAGACCGATGAACTAATCAACTAACTATATTGATACTTGAGCTTACGTTCTTTGTATTTATTTCGTCATCTAAGTTGCCAGAAGGTTCAAGAAATAAAAATATGTCGTGTATTTAAAAATATTAATTTTATCTGAAATGCAAATAGATCAGTTTGAAAACAGCGATGTCAAGGTAACAAAAGCAAAGTTTAAAGGGAATAATATTATTTTTCTTTGCTTTATACACAGCAGCAATAAGGAAATAATGCTTTCAAAGCGAATACAAAAAAAATGGTCTTTATTGTTACATAGTGTTATTATTATTATTTATTATTATTATTATTATTATTATTATTATTATTATTATTATTATTATTATTATTATTATTATTATTATTATTATTATTATTATAATAATACCCAGGGGCCAGGACAGAGTGCTGAGTGTGTTGCTTTTCGCAATAGGTTTCAATGGAGTAGTCTATACTATCCCGAACTCGGTTCTCTGCTCCATCTATGATAACGATCTTGCCCTGTACATCACTGGAGCAAACCTTCCTTGTATGGTGTTTCAATTTCAACTGACCATCGAAAGGGTTTCCTCCTGGTGTTCTGCAAGTTTATTTACATTCTTATTATCGAAACTTAAATCCATGCTTTTCCGGAAAATTCCCCGTGAACGAGGTCGAATACAAACACTTCCTAAATTACTACTCTATGACTCCCTCATCCGTGCGGAGCCGACGGTGAGTTTCTTGGGTCTGCTGCTCAATGAGAGCCTCACCTACCTCTCCCGCATTATTCACCTCAAAGCTAGTTGCCTACGTTTCTTGGATCTCTTACAGCACCTCACCTCTAAGACTCCGGGTGCAGACAGAAATACTATGCTCCACTTTTCCATCATGCAGGTACGGGCTAAACTAGACTATGGCTCTGCCATCTTAGGCAGACCTTCCAGTCGTATCTCCATCTTCTTGACGCAATTCAGACCAAAGGTCTGAGGATAGCCGCAGGAGCATTTTGTTCCTCACTTAGGGAAAGCCTGGAGGTGGAGGCAGGGGAAATTTCCCTGTCTCTGCGGAGGGAACAGCTCATGTGCTCCTCATTCCTCCGTATTCAGGTTTCTACTTCACCGGCGTTGACCTCTCTAATAGCCATCACAATCCTTCTTATTAACCATTTGCTGGGATTGTCACTTCCATATTTACTTTCTTCGACCATCCTCAACGAGTCTTCATGAAAAATGATTTCAACTCCACCAATTCAAAGTGGGTTTATTCTCCTCCTGTTGTTTGCATTGTGGATCAATCTTTAGCAAAGGCAGAAATACACTCGGTACAGTTGAAGGATTTCTTCATGTATCACAAGGAAATCAATAGAGACTCTATAACAGTTTATACTGATGGTTCAAAGTTAGAAGAAGGGGTGGGGTCATCTGCTGTGTTTCCGGACATCACTCTACCCCACGCCCTTCCACCTTATTTGTCTGTTTTCCCGGCTGAACTGATAACGGCGTCTATGGTGGTGAACAGAATCTGTACCATCATAACAGAAGGTAACCATCTTTTCTTATTCTAAAAACACTCTCCAAGCGTTGCTTGACCGATCGACAAGAAGCCCTTTGGTCTCTGCCATTCAAAGGTCCTTCTGATTGTTGCATGTGAAGAAGCAATGAATTGCGTTCTGTTTGGTCCCTTACCATGTGGGTGTTCCTGAAAATGAACATACCTACCCTATAAGGAGGCCAAACACGCGGCAACTCACAGGGTGTCGAATGCCCAATATCTTCCTCCTGCTGTACGCCTGCCATAGATTTTTCCTTCACCATACGTCGGAGTTTCTTTTCTGGCTGGCAAACATGTTGGGCAGAAGATACTCGTGGCGCTAAGCTACGGAACTTCAAACCC
The DNA here is from genome assembly GCA_015478945.1 of Trachelipus rathkii. Classification (NCBI taxonomy): domain Eukaryota; kingdom Metazoa; phylum Arthropoda; class Malacostraca; order Isopoda; family Trachelipodidae; genus Trachelipus; species Trachelipus rathkii. Next base: position 22,513 of record JABUQX010019688.1, read on the forward strand.
ATCAATGGACAGTGGTCGTCTTCTTGTAGAAAAAGTCGCCTCTTGGAGGCGTTCCTGGCTCGATTGCATCTGGGTCATACCAAATTCATTTATGAATTCCTTATGATGCGGGTGGATCCTCCACCTACCCATTTTGCTCCTCAAATTGACTTCTTGTGCAACCCACGTATTTGTGGGTTGCAAGGCCATCTCAGCCCTTAGATTTTAGAAGCAAGTTCTTTCCTGATGTTCTCACTATTCCTCTCCAGCATCGCCTTCCGCACATCCTATCCGAATCTTCTCACTTTCGTATTGACCGAGGTTTTGTCTTCCTATTGGAACTGAACATCTTATATAAGATCTAACCATTTCAGTACTGTTCATGTGTCGTTCGTTTTGCTAGGGACTTCCCCTGTTATTAGCATACTGACACAGTATAGCCACATTCCTGTGTGCTATGGTGGTCCCTTTTCATTTACTAAAAAAAAAATTATATATACTGTGTAATATATATATATATATATATATATATATATATATATATATATATATATATATATAAATATATAATATGTGTCTATTTTTTTATATATGTATATATATACATATATTTTTGTTTTATAGGGTTCATTATATATACTGTATATATATATATATATATATATATATATATATATATATATATATATATATATATATATATATATATATATATAAAAAATATTTATATATATAAATATATATATTTTTTTATATATATATATATATATATAGGTAACTATGCTACCAGATATATATATATATATATATATATATATATATATATATATATATATATATTACCCAGAAAAAAGTTATAAAGTCTCAAAATATCAATTTTACAACATTTCTAATTATTTTTAAATTTGACAGATGAACTTTTTTAAAGTCTTGTGGTGTTAAGGAACTATTTTTTTTATTTTACCGCCACTCACGGGTCGAGGAGCACGGGAGAGGAGCCCCTCAAGGACAAATGTTCGTGTACCATACATTTGCATCTTCAAAAAGGTTTTTTTCCGGCAAATATGAACACAACTTTTTTCAGGGTCATTTCCAATTTTTTTTTTTTACGTTTTTCATTCTTTGAAGTTCATTTCAAGCATTTCATGTAAGTTTATAATTGATAAGGTCCAATAATAATATTATTATTACTGATAGAGTCGATCACAGGAATTTTCCTCACCGCACTGAACCGCACCGCGGTGCGGGAGGTCTTGCACCAGCTTCGCACCGCACCGCACCGCACCGGGACACTGAAGCTGTACCGCACAGCACCGTGCACACCGATGACTCTGCCAACCCTAATTATTATTATATATGCATCAAAATTCAGTTGCGATAGACTTTGCTATACTGTTATATAATTCTTAAAAATGTGCTTGGCCGAATACCGGAATTTTCCGCACCACATCGCACCACACCCAAGTGAGCAAAGCCTGCATCGCACCGCACCGCACCGCACCGCACCGCACCAAAGTGAACGCATAACTTACCACACCCAAGTGAGCGCACCACGTACCGCTCGTCTTTTTTTTTTTGCATCAGCACCGCACCGCACCACTCCAAAATGAACGCACAACGTACCACACCCAAATAAGTTCACCACGCACCGCACGTCTTTTTGTTGCATCGGCACTGCACCGCACCGCTTCAAAATGAACGCATAACGTACCAACCCAAATGAGTTCACCACGCACCACTCGTCTTTTTTTTTTTGCATCGGCACCGCACTCGGTGCGTTGACCAAAACCTACTTAAAACCTATTTATAGGCCATATAGTTGATAGGTGAAAGTTTTCAAATTTTAATATAAATATCTTAATAAATATCCTATTTCTATATTAATACCTCTATATTAATAATATTTGACTGAAATTTATGAATTAGATTCGTAGGATTATTATTATTATTATTATTATTATTATTATTATTATTATTATTATTATTATTATTATTATTATTATTATTATTATTATTATTATTTTATTATTATTATTATTATTATTATTATTATTATTATTATTATTATTATTATTATTATTATTATTATTTGATTATACAAAATTGTTTATTATTATTATTATTATTATTATTATTATTATTATTATTATTATTATTATTATTATTATTATTATTATTATTATTATTATTATTATGTGATTACAAAACTCTTTTATTATTATTATTATTATTATTATTATTATTATTATTATTATTATTATTATTATTATTATTATTATTATTATTATTATTATTATTATTATTATTATGTGATTACAAAACTGTCTTTAATTTTATAGTTCGGACTTGCTGTGATTTATTAAAATTAGATTAAGCCGGTAAAAATTTGAAAATAAAGCCGGCCATGATAGACCATGAATGGTCGAGGTAGTGAATGGGCAATTTTTTATATATGTAGAAATACTTCCTTATAGGCGGTCCATAAATTATGTAACGCTGGAAGGGTGGA
>JABUQX010019688.1:37500-55000 GCA_015478945.1 Trachelipus rathkii
GAGCTATTTCATTAGCTGTTACTTAAGGAGGTCTCAGGCCCAAACAAACGACTGTTCTTGTGTTCCAACTCTATTTAAAACATCGTTTTCTCCAAAACCCTCTTTAATCCCCTACTCTAATCTCTCTCTAACCCTAAAGTTTCTCCCTCTCATTCCCTCACCATTCCTTTCAATTCTTTTCCTGAAGTGACGTCAAAATAGATTTCTTGAAATAAATCTAGATTTAATCTAGATTGATTCCTAGATTTAGGAATAGATTTGCAGACTTATTTCGACATCCTGTTTACAATTTTATGAAAAGAAATGTCGAGTCAAACAATAAAAAAGGTATTAAATGAAAAGTTATTTAAACAAAAATGTTGAAAGGTAGAAATGTAAACGAAACTTAAGAAATGGATTATGAAGCAAAATTTGTTTTTGAATTGTACGTTTTAAGTATCAACAAACTGAGTTTTTTGTTTCAAATATTGTGAAATAATTTTACAATAAGGATTTTACAATAAGGACTCTGCCTCAGAAAATTAAAATTCATAAAGATTTTAATTCTAATAGTATTATAAACATACAATTCAAAATAAATGCAGAAAGGGTATTAGTTATGTAGAAAGGATATTAGTCCAAGTTAGCAATATTAGAATATAATTCCACTTCTTGAGAAGTAGATTGCCTATATGGAATAGGTGGTGGCATAGGAGGTTTGGGTATTAATGATTGTCTAAATTTTATGGGAGGTTGTACCAAGGGTCCAATTTGATTCTGTGGGGAATTTTGAACTGGGGTTACCTCTAATGGAATTGTTGAAATGGGTATATTTTGCAATGGAATATCTTGGGGTTCTTGATTTAATTCTTTCAAACATTTTCTACACAATGCTTTTCTGTAAGACCAAGTCAAATAAATAATCACTATGATGAAAATGAATAAAATAATACTAGATGTTCCTCCACCGATGTATGGGATTAATTTGACTTGAGAAAGATAAGGAGTTAATGGGTGGATGGTATTATTAATGTTGTCTAGTCTTTTATTCCACTGAACTTCCTTCATTATTTGAAATTTTGGAAACAATGCTGAAGAGATGTTGGGTAAAGCAACATGAGTTAAAAAATTAAACAAAACTTTATCAGATTGGGCAATTAATGAAGTTAATGAAATATTTTTCTCTAAATGAATGGGGTTTTTAAATTGATAATTAACAGAGGTAAAAGTACAACCGTGAGGAATATTAAAAATAAAATTATTTATATGCTGTACGGAATGGGGTCTTTCGCAGGATATAGAAGCTCTAACTTTTTCTGCAAAAGATATAATAGTGAAATGTCCTAGTGTTACTGTGAAGGGTTCTTTTGATTTAAAGATAGTTATAGGACATGACGAGAAATTAGTAGTATAGTTAAGCAAAAGCGATAGCAAGCATGTTTTGTCATCAATGGATGTAAAAGGTTGTGATTGAGGGCAAACTGCTGTTTTCCCTAGGTTACGACAATAATCGTGAACCGAATTTCGCAAATAAGTATATTTCCTTTGACCATAATTAACGAAAAGGTAATTATTTGGTGTATTATACATTATTCGAACGGACGTTTCATTGAATGGAATGAATGTTGGGAATGGAATTAACTTGTATGAAATAAATTTCTCATTTGAAATGAATGGAATTAATGTAATTAATTCAAATGGATTAGTGGTTGATTTTATAGTCCATGAGTATGTCAAAAATGAATGATATGTTGTCGCTTCTAATGGTATGATAGGATGTAATTTTGTAGTTTGTGTCATTTCTAGTATATATGGTAACAAAAAGATGGGTGAATAAAGTTGATCATTAGTTATCTTTGTTTTAGCTAATTGTAATGAAGTGATAACTAATTGATGTAACATTGTAATACTATTAACTGAATGTTCAACTAATGTAAGTAATGATTTGATACTACCTAGTTGATTGAGTATGTGGTTGGTTGCTAGTGATTTGTGTTGAAATGCAATTAATTTTTGTAGGTTAAATTGAAATTCTGATAATGTTTGGGTATTTGACTTTAATTGTTCTTTAAGTTCATTAACTAATAAATTTGAAGTACTCGCAAAGTTTCCTAATAAATTTATCTTTTTTCTTAAAAATTTTATTTGTTTATCAGTCGCGGTACCAAATAAAATATTAAGTATATCTCCTCCCAATTCGAAAGCAGCTCTTTTGAATCTTGTTTGTGAGTGAACCCATGGCAAGCTTTTAATTTCAGCTAATTTAAGGGATATTACTTTAGTTCTAATTTTAATGAGTTGAAATTCCCATTTATGTGCTCGCTGATTTATAGAAATATTCATAAAATTATCATTAAACGCAGGTAAAAATCTATCTTTTAAAGTATCTACCATTTTGATGGTTCTATAAATAGTGGTTTTAATTTCTGATGGGCATTCTAAAGATACAATCAAGTCAAGATATCCTTCTATGAAACTTACTTCACCGGAGTGATACAAAATGATACCTGGCAGTACTCGTGTTTCTTCATTAATGTTAGTGGAGATGGATAAGACTGCAGGTAAAAGAAGTAACGCAAAAACTGGATGTAACATTTTCATTTCAACCTGAAATGATTATTACTTCGATTTAATAAATGAGGTCGCCTTTTTAATTAAAGTAAAATTAAAATAATTAATTAAATGTATTATATTCTTTTTAAAGTTACCTATGATTATACTAGAATTATATTAATTTTAAAATTTTAAAATTTGAATCAAGTTTGATGTGTTTCTGATAATAAATTTATAAATGAAATCAAATTTATTGAATCTTGGATAATAAAACTAAAGATAAGTAATGTTAAAACATTCTGATTATAATTAAAATAAAAATTAAAATTAAAAAAACTTTAAGTAAAACTTAAAAATTGTAGCATTCTGATTATCATGAACTTAAAAATTAAAAATTAAATATAGCATGAGGCTAATTAATATTAATAAAAGCTGATTATAGCATAAGGCTAATTCTGAATTAAAATCAAAATTAAAAATAAAAGCAAGCTGATTATATAGCTTAAGGCTAATTAATATTAAGATAAAAATTAAAAATAAAAGCAAGCTAATTATATAGCTTAAGGCTAATACTTAATTAAAATTAATTAAAAAGATTCTTAATATTAAATAAACAATCTGATTATATTTTTATTATTCTAATATTAAAACGAAATTTTTCGATTTTTATTTTGTTTTTCTTTTTAAAATAAAAAATAATAATAAAAATATTACTAAAAAAAAAAAAAAAAAAAAAAAAGTATATAAATATAAAAGTTTCGTAAAATGAATTTTTCTATTTTTTTATGGTTTTTTAGTTTCAAAAGAAAAGACTGACCCCTGGGGGCAAAAAAAAATTTTCCGAATTCGTAACGGACATAATAAAAATATGGAAACTTATACTTAAAAGATTAAGAATAGAAAAGTGTAAACATGTGTTTTGTGTAATATATTGTAATAGAAATATAAAAACTTAAACCTAAAGGTTATGAACACAAATATAATAACATATTTATTTACAAAAATTTTTTATACAATCTAAGAGATTTTAGCTCTTAGGAGGTAAATAGTAAAGTCTATTTCCTCTTCTAGTCATCTCTAATGGCAAAACAACTGGAGGTCTCTGTAATTCTGTTTCAGATGATTCCTTTGTTGCTTCTTCCGTTCTTGGTGGTAGAGATTGAAGAGATTCATGCTCTCTTTGTCTTGTTTGACTTCTTGTAACCCTTGGTTCCACATCCCTCGGACCTCTGAATTGCTGGTGAGGTCTATACGACGGATCTTCTTTCCTATCATCTCTTGGGCCTTCAGATGTTGATAAATCCATTATTTCTTCTGGAGGTGTTACCTCATCATCTTTGTGAAGTGCTTCAGAACTTGGCACATTATCCCCTACAGTTTCTTCTGCAAGTGGTGTTACCAAAGTATCCTCTTGTACTTCTGCAATGACAGGCTGTTCCTCATGTTCAGAACTGTCTGAAATATATGAATCTTCTTGTCTGATTGGTGATAGAGACGGTCTATATCCTCTTACTTGAGTTTTTGTTTGTGGAGTAGAATTAATCAATCTACTTCCTTGAGGAGTATCAGGTATTCTTTGATTACAAGAAGTTTGTGTTTCTACTACAGGATTCTTTTGTTCTTGTGTTGAATCCTCTGGTATAGGTATAACATTTTGTTCATCATAAAAATTAGGGGGAATCCAAGAAGAAGTGGTTGGAGATTCTTGATCATCTACCTGTCGATTTACTTCTTCAGATTCCATACTTGTTCTTTCTGTTGTAACTTTCGGGGAATCCAATGTTTCTTGAATTGCATCTGGATTCCAAATCTCATCATTATCAAATGAAAAATGAGATTCTGTAATCTTTTCTACTGGAATTATCTTTACATTATCCCGGTGAACCGGAAATAATTTTGTTGAATTTAAACAAGAAAGCATAAGCTTATTTGGCTCCTTTATTTGATTTACAATAAAAGGACCTTCAAATCTTTTATTTAATTTAGAACTTTGTTCTGGTTTCTTTACAGCATTTACAAAAACATAATCGCCCACTTTCAATTCTCTTTGTGTGGCATGTTTGTGTTGCTGTTCCATAGCTTTAATTGTTTCCTTTTCTAGACTTTCTCTTGCTAAGTCTCTGATTGCTTCCATTCTTTCCACTACAACATCTACCTCATCTGATATGAATTTTCTATTTTCCGATTTATTTGTAAATGGAGAAACATAATCAGGCATCTCGTAGGGAAGTCTCTTTATATATCCATGCAGGACAAAATGTGGAGATGATCCAATTGATCGATTATACGATGTGTTGATAGCTATTTGAGCAAAAGATAGGTATTTTGACCAATCTCTATGATTTATCCTTTACAAAATGACGGAGGAAATTTTCAATATCTGCATTCAATCTTTCAACTACACCATTTTGGCTTGGTTTGTAGGGCAGAATATTAACCTTTTTTATCCTCCAAGCTTTACATAGCTCTTTGAAGGCAGCTGAAGTAAATTCTGGGGCATTGTCCGAGGCTAAAACTTCTGGACTCGAATGCCGACATATTACTCTTTCTTGTAAAGCTTGAGCAAATTCTTGACTTGTTCTTGATTTACAAGCGACTAATTCGCAATATCGTGTCAAAACATCTCTGAATACGAGAATGTGTTTGGCACCTGAAACTGAACATGTGGGAAGTTTTCCTATACTATCCACATGTACTCTAGAAAACGGAGTATAAGGAAGAGGCCATCTGTTGATTTCAGCTTTTGGAGGTCTAGGACCTTTAACCTTAGCACAAGACACGCACTGAGAACAGTACTCCTTTACTAACTTACTTAAATGAGGAAAAACGTATCTCTCTCTAACTCGTTTTTCAGTCCTTTGCTGTCCTCCATGCCCACTTCCAAGTGAAGAATGGCACTGATCTATGACTGAGTAGATCATGCTATCTGGTACTTGTATTACATAAGGTTCTTTTCGGGTTGCATAGTACAACACTTTCTTATGGAAAATATGTGGATAAGTTTTAGGGTTTTCCTTAGCCCATTTAACTAATTCTTTTAATCTAGGGCAATTCTCTTGTTCCCTATTGAAAGTTTCTTTCGTTAAAATAAAATCTTTTCTTGGTAAGATTGGTTTCTTTTCTCCTTTGAAAAAATAAACGTTTGGAGCTTTTGCTGGGTGCCTACTCAAATAATCAGGCGGTATGTTTGTTTTTCCCGTCTTATACTTTATAGTTGGAGAAAAACTGTTTACAAACAAGTTCCAACGGGCTAAGCGTCCCGTCTGTTGTTTGTTGCGAAATATAAAACAAAGAGGTTGATTGTCAGTTAATATAGTGATGGGGTAACCAAACACTGTATTCTTGAACTTTTGTAGTGAGAAGACAACAGCTAAACATTCCTTTTCTATAATATCATAGTTGAGTTCACTGCCTCTTAACACTCTTGAAACAAAAGATAACGGTTTTTCCTTACCGTCATCTGACAATTGATAAAGAACTCCCCCTATTCCATAGTCACAGGCATCTGTACCTATAAAAAATGGCTTGGAATAGTCTGGGAAAGTTAACTGAGGTTGAACAACCAATTTCTCCTTTAAGAGCTCAAATGCTTTTTGGTGTTCTTCTTTCCATTCAAACTTAACACTCTTCTTTATTAAGTTATATAATGGTTTCGCAATTAGTGCAAAGTCACTAATTAAAAAACGAAAATACGAGAAAAATCCTAATAAGGATTGTGTTTCCTTAACACTTGTTGGAGGGACGAAACTCTTCATCGATTCTATCTTCGCTGGATCCGGCGAAATTCCGTCTCTTCCTATTTTAAATCCTAAGTACAAAACCGAAGTTTGGAGAAAATGACATTTAGTCAATTTAACTCTCAATTTATTTTCTCTAAATGCAGTAAAAACTTTCTTTAAGTTTTCAAAATGTTCTGCCTTATTTTTACCCATGATTAAGACATCATCTAAATACACTTGGGCAATAGGTCCTAATAAATGGTTCAACGCGACTTGCATTGTCCTAGCATAGGTACTTGGGGCATTGCGGTGCCCAAATAATAATCTGGTTGGGCAGAATAATCCTTTCCTTGTACGGAAAGCCATTAATTTCTGTGTTTCCTCCTCGACTTCGAGGGAATGATAGGCATCTATCAAGTCACAGCTAGTAAAAATCGTACTGCCTCCTAGGGACGAGAATATTTCGTCTATTGAGGGCAGTGGGTATACATCTGGGACGCTGAAGGAGTTCAGATGCCTATAGTCTATACAGACTCTTGGTTTATTAGAATTCTTTTTGGCCACCACCAGTAGAGGTGAACTATGTGGCGAATAGCAAGCTTTAATATATCCTTTCTTTAAAGCTGCATCTGTAAAATTATCTATGTCTTCCAGATAGCGATGTGGAAGACGATACTGTTTTCTAAAAATGACTTTTGGAGCATCTGGAGTAAGTTCTATTTCAAACTTCTGTATAGGACACACAGGAACTGCATCATCATCTAGAGCAATAACGTCCTTGTATTCCATTAACAAATCAAGAAGTTCTTCTAAATGCTCAGGTTTCTGTAAAATAGAAACATCTGCTTCTTCTTTACTTAAATTATCTGTAATAATCTCTCTGTATGCATTCTTCAATTGTTTATCTGATAAATTTTCTGAGCAGGTTACTATACAAGTAGAACCTAACTGCTTATTCTCTATAGCAATAGCAGTTTTATTAAAATTTTCTTCTTCAATAAGTTCCAAAATCGGATGACATTTACCTATGTTTTTATTTCTTCTTAAATAAAAAGGCTTGTCACTTAAATTAATATAACTCAATATAACTTCATTGTTTCTAACTGGGCATACAGAGTTTGCAAAATATAATGGCCCTAAGGAAAAAGCAGGTGTTATTAAACACTTCTTTTCCAGTCTCAAATCATCTTTACTCTCAGGTCTGACTTTCAAATAGCCATAAGAATGAGCAGGTGCCATTGTTTCTTCTATTAATAGCAATTGAACTTCTATTTCTTCGTCTGCTATTAAAGGTCTTTCCTCTACTGGAGGAAGTTGTGAATTTTCTTTGTTCTTTTGACGAACAACGGAATTTTCATTTGTTTCTATCTTGGTAGGCTTCTTCAATGAGCCTTTAATAATAACTTGTGTAGGCTTTTCAATGGAGCCTTTATTAATTAATCTCTGTGTAGGCTTTTCAATGGAGCCTTTATTAATTACTGGTTTACAGTTATCACTGTAATTGTTTAATTTAAACTTATCATTCCTATTGGAATCTTTTCTATGATTATTAATCATTTTATCTTTCTTAGTTATCTTTTCATCTTGATTCATGAGAAAATAACTTCCTAACTTGGCAAAGATTTTAACTTTAATTTCGTTATCCTCTTCTTTAAGATTTAATTGCGATGAAGAAAGGTCTATAGTTATAGGTAGATTAGCTAAAATACTTGTACCTAATAAAATTCCATTCCAAGCTCCAGTGCTTCCAGTCTTACACACTAAAAAGGTAACTGGGTAATACTGTTGGTGTAGTCTTAAAAGTAGATCAACTTCTCCTATAGGATGGATCATCTGAGTTCCAATCCCTTGAACTATAATACTAGCTTCTTTAAGAGACAGTTTGAATCTTCCTTCTCTTTCTATTTCCTTTAATCTATCCAACGATATCAAACAGGTTGTGCTCCCCAAATCTAGTAGGCTATGAACTTCAACCTCGTTCTGACCTTTTGCTGGAGTCAAAAATATTGATAAAAAATAATGACATCCCAATTTTGGAGGTCTAATTCCTACACCAAAAAAACTAGAGGTTACTATAACACCTCTCTTCTTTAAGCTTGAAGTATTTTCTTTAATTACTGTTCTATTTACCATTTCTTCATTTAAATCTTTGCCAGACCTAACTCAAAAATTTGGTTCTCTTGTAGAAAGATCGGGTTGAAAAAACTGTTCGTTCTCTTCTTCTTCATCTTCAGCTTCAGATATTTCTTCATGTTCTGGATCCGCTTGATGATTAGAAATCAGATGAACTCTGGTTGTTTTCTTGGGACTCTTACCTTGATAGCTACGCTCATTCTTTGAGTAAGAGTTTGACTTTCTAGTATTTGAATCATTTTTTATCTCGACTCTTCGAGCTTTGACCCCATTATCAAAATCAGTGGGGTTATTATATGGTATTACCATATTATTTTCATTCTCATTAGGGATCCATACAGGGGCATTCTTGCAATTAGACGTCGAACCCCGGGCATGGAACTTTCTACATACTCTGCAGTATGTGGTATTCCAACCACAGTTTCGAGAATGATGACCTAAAGATTCACATTTTAGGCAATAGTCCATGGACTTTATCTCTTTGCTGGAGAGTTTCTTAACTACTCCCTTATTAGGTCTTATATTTGGAGAAGGGCTTGTCCTTTTTCCTGAAAATTTAGAAGTATTCTTTTTATTACCCCATTCCATGGTTCTATTCTTCATGGAAGGGTTATATGTGGTTCTTTCTTTTCTAACTTCACTGTTACTAGTGCTATTGTTCTCTGTATAGAATACTCTAGCTGTATTTCTTCTATCTTGTTCAGCTCTATGGTTAGTCTGGAACAAGACTCCTTCTTCTATTTGACTAAGTTTCTCTAAAATTTCGACGAAACTTAAGTCTGGATTAAAGACTTTTAAGACTTTTTCTCTAAGTCTTCTATGATCTCTGAGCTCTTCCATACTCTCTAAAATCTTAGTCATAATTAAGATATTTATCTGTTGAGAAGTAAATCCAAAGGAAGTCTCGATATCAATGAGTTTTTTCTGATATTCCCAAAGGAGATTCTTCGTCCAACATGAATTCAGTAAGAGTTACATGTGGTCTCCTTTGAAATTTCATAAACTGTTTCAATAAACAGAAGATTGTCTCGGTTTTTTCTGGTTTGAGAAAAATCTTCAATTGAATTAAAAAGTCTTCTAGGGTCTTGCACCTAGAAAAGCTGCTATCTTTGAGAATATATTGGCGGGCCTCGGATGTGAAATCAGAAGAGATTGTAGTCTTAGCATAGTCTATTTTCTGTCTTTCAGTTATTAGGCCTAACGTGCGTATCTTCTCTTGCAACGTCGAAAGGTAATCTTCAAACTTAATGCCTACCCAAACTTGGGTCTTGGTATTTCTTCCATACAATTTTAATTCTTTAGACAATTCTGGAAGTGGAGGGGCATACGCAGCGTTTGGATAATATCCTCCATAAGGGGGTCCATATGGGTATGGATTGTAACCAGGTTGCATTGTAGGAAGGGGTTGTTGCCAGCCTGTATGAGGTGGCTGCATACTTAAAGGATTATTTAAAGTATTTTGGGATGGCCCCCACGGATTCTGAGGTTGTCCTCCATATAGGGTATCACTTGGTTGGTTCTGTCCCCAAGTTCCACTAAATTCACTTCTATTGTTAAAAATTTCTGTTTGGCCATTCCAGGAAGGATAAGTTTTCTTTCTATTTGAAGGGGGAGTGGCCCCCGATGCATTTAAATGTATGTTAAAGGTGTTGTCCAAAACATTTGTCTTTTGAAGCACCTTAGGTATTCTTGTTGTATTTTCTGTATTTCCTGGTTGATGCCAGTCCCAAGCTGTTCTCTGATTTGGGTTTAACGACATTGTATCAATGTTAGAAGGAGGTAGATATACTGGAGGAAGTCCCATATCCTTTTGTGTGGGTTCCCTTATCTTGGGTTTTGCTCCTTTATTCTCTTCTGTTTTCTGTCCGTCAGTAGTCTTCACTTCTGTTACATCATGTTCTTCATCTTGATTAACATCTTCTGTATTGTCTTCTTTATTTGTATCATCCATGTCCTCATCCTTGTTCTCTGTTGAATCACTATTTTCTAAGTCTTTATTATCCCCTTCAGCTCCTCCTGAAGCTCCATTAGGGTCAACTGGTCCGGCTATAGCCCTTTGAACCAGGTAGCAGAGAATGAGAAACAATGTTGAAAATACGAAGACGGTAAAGACTATTGGTTCAAACATAGTCATGATTAATTGTTAATTAATTTAAATTAATCAAATAAAAAAAAACTAAGTTCTCAAACTGTTTCTAAAAAATAAAAAAAAACTAAAGTCTCAAAAATATTTTTCAAAGTTTTCAAAAATATTCAAACTGTTTTCAAATATTTTCCAAAAATTTTCTATGTTCAAAGAAAATATGTAAAGTTCTATTTAAACTCAAACAAAAGAGTTTATTAACTTTTAATTAAATAATTAAAATTATTTTATTCGATTTTAATTATTAATTACTGTTTAAAGTTAATCACTATTAAATTTAAAAAATTAAAATTTAATCACTTTAGATTCTAAGTTCAGAAATAAAAATAATTTTCTTTTAAAATTATTTAAAATTTCAAAGTTCAAAAAATAAAAATAATTTTCTTTCAAAATTATTTAAAGTTCAAAGTTCAAAAATAAAAATAATTTTCTTTCAAAATTATTTAAAAAATATCAAAGGTCTATTTTCAAAAATAAAATAATTTTCTTTCAAAATTATTTAAAAAATATCAAAGGTCTATTGATAATTATATTTAATTAATTCTCTGTAATTAATTAATTAATTAAGAAACAGCTATCCCCTTTTTCTAGTCGGGTGTGTTCTTAAAATGTTAAAGGTCAACTTATTGGTCAAAGGTGAACTATTGTTCTTCAAACTTCTTCAAAGTTCTTCAAAGTTCTTCTATGTTCTTCTATTAAATATTTTCTAAGTTGGAATCAATCAATTTATATACCAACAAATTTATTCTGTTATAATTTGTGGTTTTTATAATTTCTGTTGTGGTAGAATAATTTTTAAAATATTTTAGGTCAGAAAATAAATTTCCAATTTTTCTGTAGCTAAATATAACAATTCTGTTATTTTTTAGGTCAAAAATAATAATTTCTAATGTTTTTAGGTCAAAATTACATTATTTTCTGTATTTTTGGTCAATTTGGGCAATTTGACCTTTCGTGACCTTTTTTGACCTTTTTCTGACCTTTTGACCTTTTTCTGACCTTTTGACCTTTTTCTGACCTTTTGACCTTTTTCTGACCTTTTTGTGACCTTTGGTCAAAGTGACCTTGTCTGGGTGGCCTGGGTCTTGTCCAAAAGGTTTTACCTTACTTTGATAATTATTAATTATGTTATTGCTAAATTACGGATTTCCGATAATTGAAAAAAAAACTTATTTTTTAATTCACTCAAAAAAAGAAAAAAAAAACACTTGGCTTTTTTAAGCCTTCTCTTAAAAAAAAACCGGGTTTTTAAAAAAAACGGGTTAAAAATAACCGAAATCGCAATTTTACCACCTGAAAATATTCGCGGGGCTACGACAAATATAATTAGTAAATAATTATAATGAAAAAGTAATTAATAAATTTATTATTAATAAAAGTAAAACGATATATATATATATAAATAAAAACAAAATGTGTGTGTGTGTTGTTGTGTATGCGTATAATACCGCGCGATAAAAGAAAGAAATGATATGAGGGAAAAATGAACGAAGGAATGAATGGGGGTAAAAATGAACGAAGAAATGGGGGACAGTTGGGCCGAGATATCAATCCCTCACTTTACTCCTTTGGAGGTAAAATCCCTTTCCCTTCACTTCTCCCATTCAGCGACCAATTTCCCTTCCCCTGCTCTGGAGGCAATACCCCTTATTCAGTGCCTGATTTTTAGTATCCCTCAACTCCTTTTCTCTTATCCCCTTTACTATTGATTCATATTTATTGAATGAATATAACCAATTCACGCACGCACTTATTTTGACTTATCATTTTTCTAACTTGTCGTATTGTATTCTGTCACTGTTTTTGAGCTTTAGCAATCTTTGACTAGCTCTAATTACTTTACTAATTATAATTAACGAATAATTTTTTCACTAAACTGATTGTCTAGGTCTATACTATCTTTTAGTCAAATAAAAAAAAATTAATTAGTCTAATCTTAATTAATTATTTTAAAGCTATTAATTGCATATTTTTCTATTGTATTCTCAAAAGAACTTCCATCTAAGGAACTGTACAATAAGAAATGCAAATGCCTAAATTTTTGTATTATTTTCTAGTAATTTTGCCTTAAAAAAAACAAAAAAAAAAAACATACAATAATAAAATGAAGACAATAATGTCACTAATCATTAATTAAAAATTAATATATTCTTTATATATTAAAATATTTCTAAAAAATCTTGTTTTATTATTTTCACACTTTTCAGATTCTAAAGTAGCCCTTTTTCTATGGCTATCATGGGGAATTTTTATCTGTCACCCATGTAATTTTTTGAAAACAATAACATATATGTTTTCATTTAAATTTTAACACCTTTTTGTGTTGAAATTTGCACAAGCTGAAATATACTATATATAATAAGACCCAAAGGATAAGCCAATACCAAATGCACATAGTTTCCTATCTAAATTACTATTGGAATTTATACAAAGGGTCTATAAGGCATAATATGGCCTAATTGACAATATTATGGTATATATTACTTGTATATAATTCCCTAATCTATTTTAAATTTTAGTGTGAGATTTGTTTTGTGTGAAATTAAATTTCTGTACTCACTGTACGTCGAAATGATTTTCCACCTTTAACAGCTTGGCAAAGGTTTAGATTTGGAAACATCTGTTGGTGACAAAGAAGTCACCTCTCTCGGAATGCAATTGGCACTTGTAGACACAGAAGAAATATCCTAGATTCGTTTAAAGCAAATCCCTCAACCGTCCTTTACGGTCTTTTATCTTTGTAGTCGAAATAACGCCTTTACTCGTCGCTAAATCGCGAAGTCGGCAATGACCATTGCAAAGAAATGGGAGAAAATTACAGCTTCAATATCCTGTCAAGCTTGAAGCCAGTCTGGTGACTTTGAATAATCTTGTGTCACCTTATGGAGGTTGAATAAACGCACAATTCCAGAGAGGTTTTATTTCTACATCCTAATCATAAAAATCTTCTAAAAAATTCTAGTTCCTCCTTTGAATCCCAAATCTATGAAAATAGGTTTCCAAACCAAACCTGAAAAACCTAAACTGAGAATAGGAAATACGATATAAGTAATCTAATCTTTAAAAAATAATTAAGCTGTAATTAAAAATTAATTAGTCGTATTTCAATATAACAATATTATAACAAATACAAATATATATTTCATGAATACAATAAAAATCATTTTCAAATAAACACATCAAAATTCTCCAATATTACAATTCATATTTTTATTAAAAATAATAAAAGTATTAATTGCAATATAATAATTAATTACAATATATATTTCAAAGATAATTAACAAATATATTTCAATACAATATTTCATTCTTTATTTTTAAAATAATCAATAAAATATTACAAAGTAAAACAGGCTTTAAATATTACAAAAGATTATTATTATTATTATTATTATTATTATTATTATTATTATTATTATTTAAAGTATGAACAATTCTTTACCTTTGATCCAAGTTGGTGGAAAAGTTATAAAGGGAGAGATTCTTTTGTCTATCTCATTATTCTCTAAGCTGCCTTTATATTTAATTTTTATAATTAAAAATGGAAAGAAAAACAGTACACAATTTTGTACATTATATAATATATATAATATATATAATATATAATATAAGCAAAATAATATACTATATCATGTTTCACTTTGCTAATAAAAAACTCTATCTCAATATAATTTTCGCGCCTCTAACAACCTAAAGGAGCTATTTCATTAGCTGTTACTTAAGGAGGTCTCAGGCCCAAACAAACGACTGTTCTTGTGTTCCAACTCTATTTAAAACATCGTTTTCTCCAAAACCCTCTTTAATCCCCTACTCTAATCTCTCTCTAAACCCCTAAAGTTTCTCCCTCTCATTCCCTCACCATTCTCTCTATCCCTTTCCTGAAGTGAAGTCTCAATGGATTTCTTAAAATAAATCTAGATTTAATCTAGATTGATTCCTAGATTTAGGAATAGATTTGCAGACTTATTTCGACATCCTGTTTACAATTTTATGAAAAGAAATGTCGAGTCAAACAATAAAAAAGGTATTAAATGGAAAGTTATTTAAACAAAAATGTTGAAAGGTAGAAATGTAAACGAAACTTAAGAAATGGATTATGAAGCAAAATTTGTTTTTGAATTGTACGTTTTAAGTATCAACAAACTGAGTTTTTTGTTTCAAATATTGTGAAATAATTTTACAATAAGGTTTTACAATATATATATATACTATATACTATATATATATATATATATATATATCCTCATCTGTATGTAGGCCTAGTAGGCTTACTGTAATATGCAAATATCACATTTACATAAACATCTGTAAATATTAGTGTGTGGATTTGATTTGTTATCTTGATGGATGAAGACTATATTTCATGTGGGGAGATGTATATTTTGTATATGTACAATGTAGTATGTAAATTCCTCCCAAAATTAAGAGGTAGCTATATTTTAGAAAACCATCTAGGTAGTGTTAGTCTACTAAAAATGATTGATATTTCTTGATAGTAAGAATACATTTTTAACATTTGTGAATGATAAAATTTCACATGTACAGAGATATCTTTGCAAGAGTAGGAGGAAAAAAAAAATTATCCGGGTGGGTTACCTGGCCAAAATCTTGGAGAGAACCTGGGTATTTAGAAATTTTTAATTCCTATCAGTATTCGAAAGTTAATTAATAATAATAATAATAATAATAATAATAATAATAATAATACAGGAACAGAATAAGTCCTAATTTGATATTAAAACATCACTTTTATAATAAGTACTTGTTATTCATGTTTTCTTAATGCTTCTGTTTAACTTTTAAGCACTAAATGAATAGTCATTTTGTTATATATTTAAAACAATGAAATTATATGCATATACTTATTTTTATATTTACTTATCATGACGTATTTTTCCCTTTAAATCTTGCCATTATTCAGCATCTTGTAGGATAATTTTTTAAAATCAAGGACTGCCATAAAATTAATATTCAACGCATCAAGGTCACCTTTCATAGCTACTTGTGTAAATTGTGTATTGGCATCTCTAACAAGTTATCACCCCTTTGATAATATATACTGTGTATGAATTAATGTTGAAAACTTAATATAAATTATTGCTGTGGGATTTTGTAATGATTTATTTTGGCAATTGAATTAAGTAGTTGAAATTATCATTATTACTTGTAAATGTTAGGAACTTGAAAATTTTGACACATTGTAGGTTCCTTTGCATTATTTCACAAATATTAAATATATTAAAATGTTATAAAATATAACATTGATGTTTTTAGATATTAATATTATGTATGGAAGTTATGTGAATATATTTATAGGTAAAAGGTAATTTTCATCAGGGAGATGCCCAAAGCCCACGTTGCTGGGGTTACTTGAAATTTGCAAATATATAGTGTGGGTTTTTCAGTTACTGTAAGCAAGATGACTAACATTGCTCTGAAGAAGATATTTTAAAGTAAATTAAATGAAGTAGGTGTTAGTAAGGTATTTGAGAATATATGTGAATGGATTGTCTTTCAGTTAAGAAGTATTTGATAAATAGCCTTTTCATATTATAACAGAGCATTTTAAAAGTTTATTAAACAATATACATATGTACAATATTAATTTTACTACAAGTTTTAGGTAATATGTAAATACTTAAGACTACCTATGATTTTTTTTTCCTGCATGAAACATGTTCTTTTGGGTTGTTTGGCGTTTTGTTTATCTGATTAATTGAAGTTCATTTAATTCCAACTTTTACCCCTATTTACAGCTCAGAATTTAAGGAAAATTCTCTGACAATAAACCAAGAACATCTAAAAAAATATTTAGACAATTTTTTTTAGTTGAATTAATTTTTCTTAGCAAATATAAAATTAGTGTTAGTAACTGTTTTTTTTTTAAAGATAACTAGCTTTGCCAAATAGACTATTTGGACATTTGTAAAGGAAATTTCTTAGGTTCCTAAACAGATTAATTTTTATATAATATAAAATATAAAAGAACTTGGTCATTTTTAGCATGACATATTCATTACTTAAGGTATTGGGATATTTTAGCCATATATAAATTTTTTTATTGTTGATTACTTCATTTTTCATGAAATTTTGGAAGTTTTAAATTTTTTTACACTTAAAATAGTTTTATAATTCTCGTGATAGCTTTTGATTAATTAAATAAATTACTATTGTCAGTTTTATCAGTATTCTAAGAATATTTTTAAAATTGCTTTCTTAAAGCAGGAGTATGAATCCATTTCTTTGATTACTTAGATTTTGAGTTTCAAAAAAATATTTTCAAAATTATTTTACTAACAGTTTAAACATTTTGTATTGGCAATTGTAAATGCATCATAATATGGCCGTCATGATGATAGCTATTTTCTAAATAGGCATAAATTTTTTTATTTATTTATTTTTAAAATTTTAACAACTGTTTATCTAATTGTCTTACAACTTGCATTTTTATGTGAAATTTTGCACTTAAATTTTTTAAGTTAGGATTTAGTTTTTCATTTTTTTTTTTTGCCTGCCTATATATATATAACAACCATATATCATATATACATATATATATATACTTATATATATATATACACGCGCACCA
Source organism: Trachelipus rathkii (assembly GCA_015478945.1). Lineage (NCBI taxonomy): Eukaryota > Metazoa > Arthropoda > Malacostraca > Isopoda > Trachelipodidae > Trachelipus > Trachelipus rathkii. The sequence goes on from JABUQX010019688.1 coordinate 54,617, forward strand.
TACTCTCTCTTTCTTTCTCTCTATCTCTATATATACACCTATATATATATATACCATATACTGCTCTATATATACTGCTGCTTATATATATATATTTTGAATGACTTTTGATAAGATAAACAATAATTAAATGTTTGTGCATGTTTAGTATGCCATACGAGTATTATTATCAGTGATTGAAGATTAAATTTTTTACTATATTTATATATATATATATATATATATATATATATATATATATATATATATATATATATATATATATATATATATATATATATATATATATAATATACATCCTCTCTTTCTTCCCACTAGATGTGGGGTATGGTTGCATAACATGCACAGAACATAGAATAGCTTAGTAGAAGAGCATGACGTAAG
>JABUQX010019688.1:62500-65000 GCA_015478945.1 Trachelipus rathkii
TAATATATTCAGCCTACGTAGGGTATTACTATCTATAAAAATATTTAATTGCCTCACGCAGCTTATAGATTAATATATATTTATTTAAAAGTAATCCCGCTGACCTTTTTACTTTTGATAGACTATAATAATAATTTATTTATATTATATATTTTTATATATATCTTTATATTTATTATTATTTTATGCGTAACTATTATTATTTATATATATTTATTATATATATATTACATTTATTATATATTTATTGCGTAATTTGGGTAGGTTCTCTGGTGGGTTTTGATATTCTCTTCTCATTATTAAAAATAACAAAATGTACGGAATTATATTAGTGTAGTTAATTGTACTAAAGTTTAGTGCTTTATCACAAACAAACACACTCGTAGACACAGCCGTAGTGAGGTTCTACTATAATAATGATAGTAAGAAACATTTACCTTTTTTTTGTATATAAATTTAAATTTTTTTTTTAATAATTACAGGATCATACTAGTTATCTATCGTTTTACCTCAATACCATTGGTACGCCTTATCACTTAATTATATATATATATAATATATAAACTTATATTTTATTTACTCACGGCAAATAATTGTGATTATACTTTAGTAATATAAACTTGATAATTTGAATTTATAAATTAATTATTATAATTAGAATTAATATGTATATATAATATATAAGATTAGAATTATAAATAATATTTCTTATAAATTAAATTATATATAAATTAAATTAATAATATAATAAATTATAAATAAATTTAGTTGCATATTATAAAAAATACTAAATGTTTTCAGCTGAAGTAATATTACTATTAATATAATTATAATTGAGAAATTTATACATTAAAAATAAAATAATAAAAATAGTATTTTTATTATAAGTGGCCATTATTTACATTATTATATTATTATTGCAAGTAAAATTTAAATATATTTTCACTCCTAACTCGTGTAGATCGCCCGCTCAAACATGAACCAAATCATAGTTTAAAAAAATTCTTGTCCAAACGCTAGTTCTGAAAATTAAAAAGGGTTGTCTTTCGGCGCACAAAGCCTCACCAAAGGCTTAGCTAAGGGGACCTACCCCATACTACGCCGCACACTTAAAAATAAAATACGGATTCTATGGTGACGAAGGAGTATTTGGAAGAGTTATCAATTTAGATACTTTGTACTTTTGCCATATTCTTCAAAATATTTAATAGTATTTGTTTTCCTCACTCTTCAACCAATACCAAGATCTCAAAAAGATAAATTTAAAACGTCAAAACCCACAAAGCTTATGATACACATCATTCTATACTCTTACCCCCCTCTATAATAATAGTAATGGTTTTATATGATTTTTTTATGCGATTATCTATTTATTATATTTTCCTACTGTTATTAAATTTTTTATAAACGTTAAGGGTCTTAATTCAATTAATAAAGAATAATTAATTTCATTTAGTATTGTTATATTTACATATTCTGTTAATATAATTAATCTCATCCAACTATCTACATCGCATGGCAATATATCCTCTTCACATAATAATATGCCTATACTTCCGATTTGTTAATGTTTTTAGAGAAATGGGATTGTAACACTTGTTTACTTGTTTACATATTTGGATTTTGGACTGTTAGTAGTTTATCATTCCAGTTTATTATTATTATTATTTTTTTATTATTATTTATTATTATTATTATTATTATTATTATTATATTTTTATTTTTGATTTTTATTTTCTATTTTATATTTTTATTTTTTAAAACAATTATTCTTAAAAATGTTTATTTATTATAATTCATTATTTATTATCCAAATCCTTATTTTTGCTGATATTTTACATTGATATTACCAGTTCCATAAGGGTCTCTATAATCTTTTCTTGTTTATTAATTTGATTTTTATTACCCTACTACTACTATATATTTTAATTTGACTTTTTAAGGGGGGGGGGAAATCCTCGTCCTTTTTCCCTTTGAAGTTTCTAGTGTGTATACCTACTAGTTTTATACCATTTTTTTTAACATTAATTTTTATTCTTCACTCCCACCCATTCCGTGTCCCTATTTCCGGCTTTATTATTGTCATATATCTTCCTTCCCTTTTATTCATGGTGAAGGGTAAAAAAAACCAAAGAAAAAGAAAAATTCCTTCATCTAATAATAATGAATGGCACATCTTTTACCAACGTGCTTTTAAATTATTTTGAAACGACACTATTTAATTGGAGGTTTTTGGATAAGTATTTTGTATTTTAGATCACAAGTGATCAAATTTTAACTTGTAATGTTCCTTCGCATTTTATTTTATTATTATTATTATTAATTATATATTAATATTATTATCTATTACATCTATTATTATTATTATATTATTATTGTACTTTGAACTTTTGATGTTTTTTCGCTATGTATTTGGCAATATTCTGTGATTGACCAACTCAATTAACGATAAGACGTTCTTGCTGGAAAATAAAATAAATTTCAAGATTATTATTATTAA
>JABUQX010019688.1:67500-72500 GCA_015478945.1 Trachelipus rathkii
ATATATAGTTATATATATATATTATTATATATTATTATATATATATATATATATATATCATATATATATTAATATATATAATATATATATTATATATATATAATATTACAATAATACACTCAAGCTTCCAGCATAAGGAGGTCCGGTCCGGTCATTTGCAAATTCTTGAGCCGAAACAGGTCTTGCTATGAAGCCTAGATAATCTTTGCATTATAATCCACTTGGTTAGGAAATACATTTAACACAATTTCCCGACCAAAGGTCCTACTGCAGTAGGTAATTAACTCTTTCCCCCCCCCCCCCTCCAAATTCACGTTATAGAGGATCGGTGTCAACAAACTGACTTAACTATATATGATGTGCCCTGTTAGGGGTACACTGGATATCAAACTCAGCCGGATACTAACTGCTATATTGTTTTCTTGACCACATTTATATTATGCATGTTTTGAAATAAAATTGGGATTCGTTCAATATATTAGTCTATAAGAAAGTGGTAAATGTTAAAATAAGAATATAAGATACGTATAATACAGATCCTATCATAGAAGCAAAAGAATGTTTGAAAGATAAAAAATTAAGTCTTGTAACTGATGACTTTCGCCGACTCCCGACCGTCGTCATTTTAAAATAATCGATTCTGCTCCAGAATTTTAAAATTTCCTGACTGGCACCGGCTGCATTATTTTAAAATATGTAGCTCTGGCTCACCCCGAAAATTTTCACCTCTGGCACCTCAGCCATGCTTATAAGGCTTAAAATCAGTTAGCTTGAAATTTACCTTTTATATAACCCATATATAAGGCACAGTTTTGTTTTAGATTTTTTTTTTTGTCTTTTTTGTGGGTTTAAGACTTATTTTTGTACCCTTAAAATCTAATTTAAGTTTTTATTTTTAAAAATAAATAGGTATATTCTTTCAGGCTTAGGGGATTTTTTTTAGTTTACATATTGTATTCCTCATTTAAATAAGTAATAATAATAAAAAAAAAAACTTTTAATGTGCTTTATACCCTTCTCAGAGGGTAACACGGGGGGACTACAGGAAATAAGTAATAATAAACAATAAATACATTACTAAAGTATTTTGTTATACCCTGGGTAAATTTAGCGTATAGTTTTTTTTAGCCCCTGGGAAGGAATTCGAAGTTTTTTTTGTTTTTTTTTTACACTGGATTAGGGTATATATCTCTTAGTTTCACTGGTGGTACTGATTATATTCTTAAAACTATAATTAAGATTATCAAATTATTTTCATATTCCTTTTTTTTATGTTAAAAAACCTTTAAATAACATCTATTTTTTGTATGTGGTGTATTGAAATACCATTTTATCATCCGATTTTTTATCTTTTTTAAAACACTATTTTTATAATTTTGTATGTTGTTGAGGGAAACTTTGATTTTTATCTATTTCGAGAGATTTAATAATTTTTGTTTAAAGAAAATTTAAATTATCAAATTATCAAAAATTTGCAAACTTTCTTGACAAATAACTGTAAATGTATGATTTCATTTTGCTCTAGTCCAGTACTAGTTTGAATTTTGTCAAAATATATTCTCCTGAATCTGCTGATTAAGGCAGTTTATAAATTCAATATTATCAATTTGCAAACAGGTATTTTCATTGCTTTGTTTCAAGTTTTTTCTACATTGACCAAAGCCAGAGAAGGTCTATAATCAAACTTTAATAAAATCATGTTGTTTCTTCCATGATATTGACTTTCTTTCCAGGGACTTTTAAGTTTTTTTTTTTTTTTTTTTTTTTTTTTTTTTTTTTTTTTTTTTTAAACTGTTATTGGGATTTCATATATACTATGCTTTAATACCAGGGATGGCAATTTTAGTGATTTTTTTGATTTTTTTTAAAAAAATCAATTTGTGATTTTTTTGATTTTTTTGATATTTTTTGTTTCTTGTGGCTCTTTTGGAATGCTAAATATAATTTGCAAGTTACAAATTATATATCGCGTGACGTTACGAATCTGAAAAAATAGAAAAAAGTAAAATAAATCAAAAAAATCACATTGATTTTTTTAAAAAAAATCAAAAAAATCACTAAAATTGCCATCCCTGTTTAATACCACTTAACTTTCAGACTTATATTTATTAAATAATATTCTCTTATTGGCCAAATTGAAAGCGAGATTCTTGCTGAAAATCTATTGCAAGACTATAAACAATTGAATTTGAGTGGTTGAGTGACTATATATATATATATATATATATATTTATATATATATTTTATATTATTATATATATATATTCTATATTATATATATATACTGCTATATATATATATATATATATATATTATATATATATATATTATATATATATAATATATATATATATATATATATATATATATTATATATATATATATATATATATATATATATATATATATATATATATATATATATAAATAAATTTTTCTTTTTACAGTTAAGATAGGAGTGTTCTACGTTATATTTTACGCATGTTTAGCCGGGTTCTTTTCTGCTATGATGGCAGTTTTCTACCAGACTTTAGATACAGAAAATAGACCAACTTATACACCAGGTGCTGGTGGCTCAATTTTAAGAAATCCAGGTAAGATTTATGTAGTAAATCAAATTGTTTATGGTGATGATTATCATATTACTGTTAAAAATCCCGATATTACTATTTAAATTAAAAAAAATTTATAGCAATTTTCCAATGCAATTCGATGTTTGAGAATTTTTTTTTTTTTGAAATTTCATGCCCTCATCATTTAAAGAAAACGATATTTTTAAATATTTTTTTTTTTTAGAGTCCATTCCATATGAAAGGATATAATGATGATTTCCTTATTTTTACAGCTTTAGGCTTCAGGCCTCGCCCTAGGGAAGAAAATATAGAATCTACTTTGATTTGGTACAAAAGTCAAGATCCAAGTGACATTGAACATTGGACAAAAGAACTCGACTGGTTTATCAAAGGTTTGATTTGATACTGAAATTAATACGAATATTTATCATTCTCCATATACGTTTTCTCATAATATTAACAATAACATATCCTCTAATGTTTTATATATGTTTACATTTCTTTATATATTTTTTTATTCTTTTTGTAATGGAAGTTTTTTTTTTGTTTATTTTATAGATTATGAAGGAACTCAAGATGATGGACAGCATATTAAAGATTGTAATTTCGCATCATATGCCCAAGAAAAGGAGAATGAAATGAAGGGTACCAAAAGAGATTCGAGGGCATGCAAGTTCCAGGATACTTGGTTGAAAGGAAAATGCCACAAGGGAGAAGGTTGGGGATACAGCCAAAATCAACCTTGTGTTCTCTTGAAATTGAATCGTGTAAGTTATAATCTCATCTACTGTAGCTGCTCATTGTTTTTTGTTTATTTATTATGTTAATTTATATTACTTTTTTTTTTATTCACATTTAATGAATCGCCTGTTTGTAGCGATCATTACAGAGGTTTCTAAGAGGAGTCTTTGTGTAGGATGGTTTAAAATCTGATAAATAATATAATCATAGATTTTAATTTAAAAAAAAGAAAAAATGAAATTTTTTTTTGGGAGTATTAAACATTAAACATCCATAAATTTTCTTTTCATTTTGATATTAGTGAAAATAATAGATTTTTTTAATAGATTTTTTTAAAAGTATTCAGTAAATATATAAGAACGTGATTATTTTTGGTTTTGTTTTGTGAATCTGCTGTACATGGGGAAACAATGGTTAATATAGTCACTTCAGAAAGTATATGATTTATTTTTAATTCACACTTTATAAAGGCATTTCTTATCTTTAATATATATATATATATATATATATAATATTTATTATATATATATATTACTACTACACTATATATATTATATATAATATCTATATATATAATATATATTATATATAATATATTTTTTATATATATATATATATATATATATATATATCATATATATATATATATATATATATATATATATATATATATATATATTTTATAGAGGTAGAGTAACTCATTCTCAGCAATGAAATTCCCTCTCATTTCGCTTATGGTGTGTAGGGTCTAATGGTTCGCCCTTCTCTCGCGTTCCATATCCACACTCATCCTCCAGACATCTTACAAACATCACCCTATATCCTCATACCATATACACATACTTATATCAACACCCCTCTTCTAGACAACATCTTAGACTTCCCTATCCCTTATATCCTTGTGTGTGGGGAGAAAGAATTGCCTACAATGTATGTTCTGGGGTGTAGTAGAAGGCGACTAAAGGGACAGTGGTAGATGGGTTGGCTGCCCACAACCATATATCATTTGCCAGGAGTGCTAATGAATGCCTCGGAGAAGGTCGTGATCGTAAGCGACCTTCTACCTTTCGGCAAAAAAGGACATGGAATGTCAGAGGAATAAATGTTGAGGAGAGAGGCCATGGATGTATTTAGAAAGGGCAAATTTGATTTGCTCGTTGAGGCAAACAAAGATGAAAGGAAATGGTGAAAATGAGTGGTGTGGTGTGAAATGTGTGCTGGTTTGGAAAGGAATGAGAGGGGGGAGAGGAGTTGCAACTCTTGATGAGTCGCCTGTGGTTAAGAGCTATGGTAGATAGGTATTTTGGGGATAAGGTATGGTAGATTAATAAGGAGGAGGTAACGGGTAGAGTGAGAAAGTTGAATAATGGTAAATCTGCAGGCATAGATAAAATTACTGGTGAAATGATCAAGAACGAAGGCAAGATGGTGGTAGAGTGTATTTGGAAGGTGGGGTAGCAAAGCGTTTATGGAGGGTATAGTTCCAAGGGATTGGAGAGGAGCAGTATTTGTACCCTTATATAAGGGTAACTGTAGGAATTATAGGGGAATTAGTTTATTGAGTGTTGTGGGGAAGATATATGCTGGTATTTTAGGTCGAAAGGTGCGTCGAGTGGCTTGAAGGGACGCGATTGTGGCGAACACGTGGGTTTAGAAGTGGTAGAAGGATGTGTGGATCAAATCTTT
>JABUQX010019688.1:75000-77500 GCA_015478945.1 Trachelipus rathkii
ACCCCTTGAATAACTTTTTCTTTTGAGGACTTTAATGTAGTTTAATTAGTTTAGTCAGTTTAATTACTGATTTTTGCTTCAGTTTTTCGCAATCATTCATTATTCGTGGTAAAATGTCAAAAGTTTTTTAAGTTGGGTTTATAAATTATTAGTAAACCATAGATTTAGTTGGGAGCTTTTTACTATTCTGAGATTGTCGTTTGATTTACTTAAAAGCATTGAATTAACTCTTAGGAGTAGAAGTTTTCTAAAGGGGGAAAGTCATTTGCATTTATTGGTCTGAAATATATTTATTAAATAAAATACAAATTGAAGTTAGAGTAGTTTTCATATTTGGAGTTCGGCTACACTAAAATGATCCAACCTTAAAGCAATGATACTCGTCGACTATCAAAACTCAAATGGAAATACTCTCTCGCTTTTTTCTCTTGAAATTATCAATTTGGGTGATTTCGATATTCGCTACTGCCATTGGTTTTCTTTTAGTACCAATGATCTACTTTCTTATTAACATCACCTTCAAATTCTTAACTTACCAATCTTGATAGTGATTTGGATGAACTTAATATTTTAAACCTTCTCTTAACTTCTAACTTTGTATTCAAGTCTATTGTTGGAGTGATCCTCATCTTTAGCAAGAGGATGATTGTGGCATCTCTGAATATGTATCCATTATGACTTTGTGTTCCTTCTTTAATTTACTGTGGTGAGATGATTACCATTTTTTTCTGGAGAGCTCCTTGGATGACGCAGAACACATACCTGGGAATTGTTTGTTATGAGGAACTAAATTTCATTTTCTAACCCTTTGACTAAAACGCATAAATTTTGGTTAAACTCTTGATTGGTATTGAGGTATTCGTTGCAGAAATGGACTTCAAAGATTACTGTAGTGTTCATACTACCTAGCACATGATACTTCTACTTTTGAATGGTGCCAAAACTATTTGTTGCACTGTCGAATGCAATATTTCCAGTTGTTCTACCTTCTTTTTCTGGGAACTTTGCTAGTTTGCCATTTCATCATTTCTTTTATTTCTTCTGACTGCTTTACAGATGTGTTACTTTCCGCTAAGCGGTTATTTGCTCAAACTTGTTTTTTCAAATTCTACTTAAGATTCGGTTGCTGTTTTCCACCCTACACCAATTCTTTCACTCGAAATTTGAATATATGCGTTTTCTGTTGTTTGAGGCTGAATTTACTAAGAAGGCACTTTCCTAGCCCCATCCTTTCACGGTTATCAAAACTTGAGCTTCTGTTTTGTCTCTTTCTATTAACTTTTATTTTTTCCCCTCATACGAACATGCACTTATTCATCTTGCTCTAAAAATGGTTGGGGGGGGGTATCACTGTCTTTCAGCTATTGTAATTTTGCTATAGCCTTTTTTTTTCTTTCTCAAGGTTTCGGATCTTACCTTAGGATCTGGAAATATCCTATTTCTTTAAAATTTATTATACCAGTACCGCCCCCATGGACACTCGATTGGAGATCTTTCCTATTGGGTCTTAGTTTTTTACTTATTTCGGGCAGTCTGCTGCTGCTGCTGCTGCTGCTGCTCATGAAAAGTCAACCTTCAACAGAGTCTGACACAAAGCCTCGAGTTTGGAAGTCGCCTTATTTTGTCTGAATCTTGCATCTGATTTTTCTTCCTTGTCATTCTGACAGAAAAATTTAATTTCACATCGTATTTGTAATTTAAAAATATCTTATGTTCAATTTCCAGTTTCTTTACACTACTCCAATATCTTTCTCTTTAAAGAGGTTATAATCTTATGAATACATTATGCGTAACATAATGGGTGGTTTAATTTTCATAGCTCTTCTAGAACTCTTGAAAAGTTGTCTTAACCATCTTGACTTTCTCTATCTGATTTCTTTTCAATATCCAATTTATTCTTGCCCACCTAATTGTTGCATCACTCTTATACAATTGCTATTACAGTGGAGAATGTGACATACTTCTCGAAATAGCGATATCTTTTTGTTGTTTAATCCCTCAGATTTTTTTTCTGTATCACACCGACCCCAGACTAAAATGCTAATCATATTTCGTGCAACTTACTTTTTATGGTTAGGAATGAAATACTCATTTCATAATTTTCATCTTGGTTGGGATTAAACATTCTCAAACAATGTATATCAGAGTTTATTGACCTTTGATCTAGATATCTAAAATGTAGTTTTTGTTTGCACTCGTTGAGTGTGTCATTCTTGGCGGAGCTGACCACGTAGCCATCCTTTCCGACTCTCGGAGCGTGCTTCTTGCAATTCAACAACGATCCCCTAGGAATCTCTTGGTTTCCATCATACAACGTTTTCTGTTCCAACTCTATGCCCTTCGGAAAGTTTTGCAGTCCTGTTGGGTTCCCTCACGTGGGGGTTGCGGGCTGATGGGGCAGCAGTTCAGACGGCAGCCTCGCGTAAATTTTCAAACGCGTACCTTCCTCGAGAAATCCGTATGGGACTTATTCCCTCAACCGACTATTACGCCCCAATCA
>JABUQX010019688.1:82500-85000 GCA_015478945.1 Trachelipus rathkii
TTTCATTATGTCCAATCATGGGGTTTTCACTGACATTTCTGATTTAAACATTGTGTTAAGATAATTGAATGGTAACTTTATAATTTTAATTCTTCCATTCTTTTGGGACTTGAAAAACTGACCATTGCCGTAATTAAAACCCTTTATTTTTTCAGCCGTACCTGACCGTTTTACCATGATAGTTGTCTATACTATGACGAAAATAATCCTAATATATCATTGTACCTTTTTCATGATAGTCTATTAATAATAATCCTTTTGTATCACAGAAGATGGATGCTATAATCTCCAGTTGATGAATCATTTTTCACATTTGTAAGTAGTTTTTTTTCCATGTGTTCATGATATAAGTTGTTACGAATGATATGTATTGTATGGATCAGAGTTTTGTCTGTTTTCGTAAAACCTCGAAGAAGGTTCTTTGAATTTCTTTTTAACATTAACAACCCAATTTTAGAAGGTTTACAACTGACTGTTATTTATATTTATCTTTAGGAAACTCGACCCTCATCTTGGAGTTAACTTTATCACGTTTTTGTTCTAGGTCAGAAATCCTAAGCGCCCTTTCCTTTGAAATGCCCAAAGATTTTCTATTTCCGATGTCATAAATTTTGTTTTTCGAAATATGTTGGGGTCTTGGGTAATCATTTATAATTTCATCTTCCAATCTCATTTTGCTCGTCGAAATAAATAAATGACTTCATTTTCGATATTAGGAAAGTGGTGTTGGAAGGACATGACTTATGTAATATATTTCCCATATCATTAGGTATTTTCGTAAAGAATATTATTTTGAGAGCTAGATCGAAGCCACCACATTTCATTTGAGGTACGTCCTTGCCTGTATTAATTAATCTCCCAGGGATCATTTCTAAAGACTCCGCTTTCAACGAACTTTGGCGATGCCGTTATATCTATTTAGGACAGTGGTCTCCAAACTGGGGTACGCGTACCCCGGGAGGTACGCAAAGTGATACTTGGGGGTATGCCATAAAAGTAGGCTCACGATCACTTGCGAGTATATGATCGTGTATCATGTGAGTGAAAGGTTCTCTCATTGGTCGCTGTCTTATATATTATATTATATTATATAGGCCTATAGGGGTACAACTTATAATTATTTTCGTCTTAGGGGTACGCGATCAAAAAAGTTTGTGGATCGCTGATTTAGGAGACAGGTCACGTATGTATGCAAATATGACATAAATATTAAGTTAGGTTAATCCAGAAAAAATGCAGTTCAGTCTGGAATTTCACTAAGTTCAGAACGTGAGGAGGGGAAATGCTTATTACGGCAAAAGATAAAGGGCTGTGCAATCGATTAGGAGGTAGGTCAAAAAACGACAGAACTGGCAAACATGGGGAAGGGTCCATTGAAATGTAATGAGGATAAGTGAGGACCAGATGGTCTATGCGCAGCTACTCAACACCACTTCTTAATGGCAGCAACAGTGATTCAAAGAGGGTCAGGTCAATCCCCTAGTGCAGGCCTGATGGTACGAAGTCTATCTCTCCCCTTCTGTCTCCCTTTTCCAACATAATTTGATACGTGACTGATGTAAAGAATGAAGCCAGTTAAGGAAATATGTTTGTTTTAAAACAGATTTGAGGCATGCGGAGTAGACCTGTTGAGTTATAGTGGCTGTTTTATCCAGTCAATCAGCTTCTTCATTACCTGGGATACTAACGTGAGATGAAATCCAGGAAAACTGTATCATCCCCTACAGTTAGACTTTAAGTTGAAGTAAATATTATTTCTATCTGCTTCGAAGAGTGTTTCATATGTGCTCCACTTCATCTGCAGCTTCAAACACAACCCTCAAAAATGTCCCCTCTCATGGAGGAAATAGCTCAAAACTGTACTTGCTGACTATTTCCTACTTTAGTATTTTCCTTTCTAAGGAAAAGAGGGCACTACTTGGTTCTGTTCCCACAGCTTCTATCTCTGCAGCATTAACCTCCCTTCATAAAATTAAACACGATGTACTCAGGTTGAAGATTTCTTTCCAGTCTAATATTAATTTTTACAAATTTTCAATGATTAATCTGAAGAGGGCGTGGGTACCGCAACATTTTTTCCGACGACATTCTCCCATAGACTTCCAATTCGCTTTTGTTTTTATAGCGAGACTAAGGGCAATATTAATGACGCGGTCCACAACTCAAATTTTATGGTGGTCAATCCTACATATTTTTACACTTCCGTAGTACCCTACATGACTTGCAAGCTCTTAGCTGCCAGAAACCCCTTGGTGTTCACCTTTTCAAAGGTTTATATGAATGCTTTAAATCGGTTACCCTCTGCTGGATCCTATATCATAACGGATAAGTCACTTATTAATAGTCATATTCGCCACTAACCTTCTAAAGCACCTTTCCGTTGTAGTCAGATGTGACTGTTTGACATTGTCGGATTATATTTCAGATTTGCAAGGGCTTTATAGGACCACTAGTAAGAATACTGGTCTTTCAACCATTCTGAGAAAAGCTTCGCTATGTC
>JABUQX010019689.1:2500-10000 GCA_015478945.1 Trachelipus rathkii
GCAACAGCAACAACAACAACAACAACAACAACAACAACAACAACAACAACAACAACAACAACAACAACAACAACAACAACAACAACAACAACAACAACAATAACAAAAACAACAACAACAACAACAACAACAACAACAACAACAACAACAACAACAACAACAACAACAACAACAACAACAACAACAGATCTTTGAATACCTACAGGATTTCCTCAATATAGTCAGAAACAAAGACCTCACGTTTGCCTTGCTCATATTTACTTTACCCAACAGGCAAGGACATTCAGGGGATGATTGCAAGTAGCCTGGTAAAATTAATGATCAGGTGCAGCCTCCATCTCGACCTTCTTCTAATGCCCCAGCAGAAAACTAGAAGAGTAAACTGATTGCTGCGTTATAATCAGTTCGCAACTAACTATATACATCACAATATTCGGTTCAGATACTCTCTTCCTGCGGGATACCGGCGCCTCCGTATCGGGCATACCTTCTTCAATGGTAACCAACATGTTCTTATTTTTCACTAATGTCACTTGTTCTGCAGCCAACGGCTCGCCTATAGAGTATCATGATGAAATTGCCACATATATAACAATTAAGAAGCTTCGTCGAGAATTTTTTGGACTTTCATAATATATGATATCGCCATACTAATATTGTGTATGGATTTTCTACACCATTACAACTTAATCATCCATTGTGAGAAGAAAACTGTGCAAAACATAAGTACGCGTCTTCTAACACCTCTTCAAATCACTTCCGCAGAAGTTCCTTCATTAAAAATTAACGCTAATCTTGAAGGAAGACTCTAACATCTCATCTTTGCTTCAGGAGTTTCCTTTGTTAACTTCACCCATCGACTTGACGAACATCAAATTTAATTCTGAAGAACTTGCTCACTACATAGAGACTGGCGATTCTTCTCCAGTGTTTGAAAATATTCGCCGTCTTTCTTAAGATAAACTAAAAGCAGCAAAAGCAGAAATCGACGTTCTCTTTAAGAAGGGAATCAGCAGACCTTCCAAGTCATCTTGGCCTTTTCCACTCTACCTGGTGCCAAAGAAAACTCCAGGAACTTGGAGTCCTTGTGTCCTTGTGGTGAATTGGTGATTACAGATCTTTGAATGCTATTACTTAAAGAGATGGGTATCCACTTCCTCACATTGAAAGTCTCTCGCAACGTTTATATTGATCAGCAATCTTCAGCAAAATAGACCTTCAGAGGGCATGCCATCAAATTCCAATACGATCGGAGGACATAGAAAAGACTGCAATTACAACTCCTTTCGGCATGTTAGAATATGTTTCTATTCCGTTTGGTTTGAAAAATGCTGGCCTTACATTTCAACGACATCTTCCGTTTATTTATGTCTACCTAGATGACTTGGTGATTTTATTTTCATCAACTCCAAAACAGCATGAAGAACATATCAGTGCAGTTTTCAAGCTTCTTCAAGAAAATTTTTCAAAATCTCCTTATAAAAGTTTAAATTCTACAGATCATCTCTCAACTATCTAGGATACCATATTTCTTCAGATGGAATTTCTCCTCCTTCAGAAAAGACTTCCAAAATTTACAAGTACTCTCTTCCTCGAGATTCAGCAGCTCTTAGAAGATTATTTCGGATGATTGGACACTATCACCGCTTCATTCCTTGTTTTATAAAACTCGTTTTTCCTTTATCAGGAAAAGCAAAATACCATCTGAAAGATGAGTCTCTTACGTGGACCATAGAAGAAGAAGAAGTTTTCATTGAAATCAAGAATCAAATAAGATGTAAGAATTCCAATTTCTTTGAAGAAAGAAGAAGAAGAAGAAGAAGAAAGAAGAAGAAGAAGAGAAGAAGAATATATTATAATTATATATAATATATATATATATATATATATATATATATATATAATATATTATAATTATATATATATATATAAGTATATATATATTATATATATATAATTAATAATATATATATATATATATATATATATATATATATAATATATATATATATATATTATAATAATATATATATATATATATATATATATATTAATATATATATATATATATATATATATATATATATATATATATTAATATATATATATAGTATGTTGATCTTTAATCACAATGGATAAACGCGCTCACGAAACAAGCTATCGGAAAAGTCTTTAAATATGTCTAATGATCGGTTTTGTTCTGAAATACTTGAAGTGCGCGAATGTGGGTTTAAGAGCTCAAAGAGCGAGAGGATTCCAATTTATCCTACCAATTGAACATCGGCTCAGAAAGCGCGATAGATAAAGCAGATTTATAGAAGGGGAATGATAAACTTACGATCTTCTTCTCTCGTTTTAGTAATCAACTCTCCTCTCTCTCTCTCTCTCTCTCCTCTCTCTCTCTCTCTTCCTCTCTGCTCTCTCTCTCTTCTCTCTCTCTCATCCCCCTAATATTTCTTTCCCACCCATATTTTATGATGTCTTTTCATTTTTTTTATTAATCTCTCCTCTCTCTCTCTCTCTCTCTCCTCTCGTCTCCTCAATGTACTGGGTGGTCTCTCTCTTCTCTCTTCTCTCTCTCCTCATCCTAAATCTCTTCTCTCTCTCTCTCTTCCTCCTCTCTCGTTTTCACATATTTTATGATGTCTTTTTCATTTGTTTAATGTTTCTCCTCTCTTCTCTCTCTCTGCTCTCTCTCTCAGTCTTCTCTCTCACTCTACAACACAACACAACACACACACACACACAGTACACATGCACACCACATATCGAACTTTGTTGACACACACACATCTGCCTTATTGGTCATGATTGTTTTCAGCATCGAGTCTGTTAATCATGTTTTACATGATTGTAGAAACAAATGATTATTACCTTTAATTAATTGGGTCTCTCTCTCTCTCTCTCTCTTCTCTCTCTCTCTCTCTCTCTCCTCTCTCTCTCTCTCTCTCTCTCTCCTCTCCCTCTCTTCTAGTTCCAATATGTGTATTCATTTCCTTCTTTGTAATGGGGTGGCCTTCTCTCTCTCTTCTCTCTCTCTCTCTCTCTCTTCCTCTCCATCTCTCTCTCTCTCTCTCCTCTCTCTCTTCTCTCTTCGTATAGGTGTCATGGTTTTGTTTTTCTCCTTTCTTTGGTAATGGGAGGTTTTCTCTCTCTCTCCTCTCTTTCCTTCTTTTCTCCTCGTTTCTCCCTGTTGTTTTTTTTGCGTGGGTGGTCCTCGGTTTCCCGTCTGCGTCGTTCCGGTGCGTCTCTCTCTTTGTCCTCTCCTGTCGTTCTGCTCTCTCTCTCTCTCTCTCCTCTCTTCTCACCGGTGGGGCGACAGTTCACACACACATTAGATCAGTACAACTCTACGTATATTTTGGTTCGTCTTTTCATTCTTGTACTGGGTCCCTCTCTCTCTTCTCTATCTATCTATCTATTTATACCTATCTATCTATCTATCTAATGCATCTTATCTTTATCTATCCCCTCGATTCCTCGTTTATTTCTGCTATCTTTTTCACATTCACTCCTCTCTCTCATCTCTCTCCTCTCGGCTTCTCTCGTCTCTCATTCTCTCTCCTGCTCTGCTCTCTCTCGTCTCCGCTTCATCTTCTCTCTCTCTCTCTCATACCAAACTGCCCTAAAATTTTGATTGTCTGTTTTATTCTTTTGTAATAATCTCTCTCTTCTCTCTCCTCTCTCCCCTCTTGTCCTCTCTCTCTCTCTCTTCCTCTCTCTCTCGATCTCTCTGTGTTTGTCTCTCTCCTCTTCTCTCTGCGTCTCACTTTTCGTAATATTTTTGTTTCGTCTGATAAAAATTTTGTAAATGGTCCTCTCTGCTCTCTCTCTCTCATCTCTGCGTCTGTCTCTCTCGTCTCTCCTCTCATCTCGTCATCTCATCTCTCTTCTCTCTCTCGTGTATATTTTTCTGGATTGTCAGTTTTGTCCTTTCCTTCTTTTGAATTGTGGGGTTCGTTCTCCGGTCTCTCTCTTTCCGGTCGTTGCTCTCCTTCTCAGTCCCTTCCATCTCGTCTCGCATTCTCTCTCTCCTCCCCTCGTGTGGTGTGGTCCTCTCTCCTCTCTTCATCTCTCTCTCTCTCTCTCTCTCTCGTCAAGACAATTTCTGTCGCACACGACACACACATACATACACACACTCTACGTATATTTTGGTTCGTCTTTTCATTCTTTGTAATGGGTCCTCTCTCCTCCATCTCTCTCTCTCTCTCTGCTCTCTCCCTCTCTCTCTCTCTCTCTCTCTCTCTGATCTCATCCTCGTCTTGTCTCTCTTCTCTCGGCTCTCGTCTTTTGTATATTTCATTGTTTTGGTTCTTTTCTTCTTTGTAATGGGTCCTCGTCTCCTCTCTCTCTGTCTCTTTCGATCTCTCCGGTCTCTCTTCTCGCCCGCTCTCCTTCTCTCTCCTCGCTCTCCTCCTCTCTCTCACCACATGGGTCACAACACACACCATATCAGCAGCACGCTTTCGTATATTTTGGTTCGGTCTTTTTTTCATTCTGTTGTAATGGGTCCTCTTTAGGTCTCTTCCTGCATTGTGCGTGCGCGGCTGGGGTTTGTGAGTTCGGCGCAGGTGTGGGTGGGGGGTGTGGCGGTCTGTGTGGGTTGTGGGGGCGCCTTGGGTGGGTCTCTCTCTTCCTCATTCCTCCGCCGCCCGGCGTCTCTCATCTCTGTTCCGGTGGTTGTGTCTCTCGTCTTCTCCGTTCGGTGATTGTTGTCTCTCTCAGTTGTGTCCTCTCCGCTTCTCCTCCTCCTTCTCTGTCTCTCTCCCTCTCTCATTCTTCCGTCAGGCACGTTCTCTCTCTTCGTCAGAATGGCCGGAACGATCACAGACGACACGAACAGAACACACACACAGACGCTTACGTATATTTGGTTAGTCTTTTCATCTTTGTAAATGGTCTCTCTCTATCTATCATCTTCTATCTATCTTCTATCTATTAATCTATCTATCTCTCTATTCTATCTATCTATCTATCTATCTATCTATCTATCTAATCTATTCTTCTATCTATCTATCTATCTATTTTCTCTATCCTCCTCGTTTTATAATTCACACTTTTTCCACATTCTCTCTCTCTCTCTCTCTCCTTTCCTCTCTCCGATCCATCCTCTCTCTCCTCTCTCGTCAGGTCTCGCGCTCCCTCTCTCCTGCTCTCCCCTCCTTCTCCTCCTCGTCTCCGCTCTCTCTCTCGTCTCTCTGAGTTTCCCTTCCTTTTTGTTAGCTTCCTTCATGAAAAACTGTTGCAATTGCTTTTTAAAAATTTAATTGTTCGTCAACTCTCCCGAAACTGGGTCAAATTTTTTTTTTGAGGGGAATTTTTGGGTTTTCGTATGCAGATATTAATCCTGACTTTAATTTAAAAATATGTTAGCTATTATTTTTATTAATATTATTATTATTATTATTATTATTATTATTATTATTATTATTATTATTATTATTATTATTATTATTATTATTATTATTATTATTATTATTATTATTATTATTATTAATAATCACTTTATCTACATGCATTTATCCAATTACCATTTAAAAATATAGCATTTTAATATATTTTAATTTTGCACGAAGTTATATGGGTCCACAAAAAGTAATCGTCACCCCAGTTCACCTTTTATAGACTTATCGGGCACAAATCACCCCAGAACTCATATGGGTTCAGAGTGGGTAATAGTTAAACTAGTTGCCCATTTCGACACATAGAAAGTAGTCGTCCCACAGAAGCCCATATAGAATTTGGAACGTAATAATCACTTTAAAAGCCCATATGGTCTCAAAGTACGTAGATTAATCGTCACCCCAGACGCCAAATGAAAATTTTGAAAGTAATCGTTATCCCAGAAGCCCTTACTGATTCGTAGGACATAATTATCACCTGAGAAGGTTATATGACTCATAGATCCCACAGAAGCCCATACCGCCCATATGGTCTCATAATACGTAATCAACATCCCATAAGCTCATATTGGCTAATACAAAGTAGGTTAATCGTTACCCCTGAAACCCTCAACACTCACTCCCATTTTCTTTTTTTTTTCCACTCTCCAAATTTAGTAACAAAATAATCCTACTCGAATGCAGTCCTAATCCTTTTGCAATACTGAAATAATCCGAACAATGAAACGAATTGTTTTAACTGGAAACAAATCCTTTTCGGGGGACTGGATTAATTGCAAGGGAGAGAAGTACTTCCCCCCTTATTCCTTCCCTAAAACACACACACACACATATATATATATATATATATATATATATATATATATATATATATATATATATATATATATATATATATATATATATATATATATATATATATGTTGAAGTATGTGATGGATGTTAAATCAGAGAAGGGTTGGGTTAGGTAATATCAGATCATTATGCTGTTTGATGTAAAATTAAGGTAGTGAAGCATGGATGGAAAGGGTAAAAAGATGGAAAGAAGTGGAGGAATTAGGAGTGAGAAGTTGAATGAACAAATGAACAGAGTTCATAAAGAAAGTGTGAGTATGTAAGAGCACTTGCAAAAAAAGTCAGTTGAATGTGAACAAGATGAAACTGAACGAATCTGAATGCAAATGAAGGAAGCGTTTTGTTAGTAGTACAAGAGAAGTATAAGGGTATGCTAATGTAGGAGGTAAGAGTTCAATAGTAAGTAGTGGAATGAAGAGGGTTTACAAACGGTTAAAAGTAAAAAAGAGGCGTGGTTGAATGTTGCAAAAGCCAAGAATGTTTCGAAAGGAAAGTGTATAGAAATATATAAGAAGGAAAAGAAGGTGAATGATAATCGGTTGGTTAAGAGGATATATAGTGGTGAGTGTGCTGGAAATAGACCGGGTGGGAGACCGAAGAAAAAGTGGATTGAGTAAGTAAAGGAATGCCTGGATGAGAGGAATGTGAGTTTGGCAGAAGCGAGAAGAAAGGTGTATAATGGAGTGAATGGCGGGGTTTTGTGAGGTGGTAGGACTGTGGCCCACCTGGGCCAAGGGATGAACCCTACATTGAATTAAATCAGTAAAGGAGTGTGATATATATATATATATATATATATATATATATATATATATATATATATATATATATATATATATATATATATATATATATATATATATATATATATATATATATATATATATATATATATATATATATAGTGCAATGTGAAACTGTGGGAAAAGTGTTAAACATATTTATTTACGCTCATATGTAAGTATATATTTAATTATTTGTGTGTATTTAACTATAAATTATGTATAAGAGTTATGCATGTTTTGCACAAGTTTTCAAGTGTAATTTGGCATCTGTGCATGTATATTTTGAATAATTTACGCCTTTACACTTATGTGTGTGTATATTTAAATATATGTACGTATGTTAAACAAAGGTATGTATGTTGTATAAAAGTAGGTATATGTGCACCGAGAAGAAAGAAAAACTATAATATTTTAGTCAATATCGTCTGCGAAGTTAAGAGTCGGTCGGGTCTGAA
>JABUQX010019689.1:17500-21198 GCA_015478945.1 Trachelipus rathkii
TGTTATCTTTAGGAAAGTTCTCCTATGGTATTCCTTTAGCTAAAGTAATACCCATAGTGTAAAGGGAATTAAAATTATTCTTTTAACTAAAGAATACCATAGGGTAAACCGCAAAGATGGCAGTAGTCGGGGTCTCTCGGCCTCCCGGTTGTCCCTCCTCTGTCTCCCGTCGGCTCAAGCCCTATAAATGGGAAAAATAAAAAAAAATGCTAAATATTTCCGATGAATAAATGCAAAAAAAAAAAAAAAAAAAAAAAAGATTTTTAGGTTCAACATATATTTATGAAACTTTTATTCTAAATAAAGTTCTTTGAAAAGTCTATAGTTTTTTTTCCTTTATGGTAACATTAGCCATATATATATATATATATATATATATATATATATATATATATATATATATATATATATATATATATATATATATATATATATATATATATATATATATATATATATATATATATATATATTTATATATATATATATATATATATATATATATATATATATATATATATATATATATATATATATATATATATATAAAAGATATATATATATATATATATATATATATATATATATATATATATATATATATATATATATATATATATATATATATGTATATATATATATATAGAGTTATATATATATATATATATATATATATATATATATATATATATATATATATATATATATATATATATATATATATATATATATATATATATATAGGCCAGCATCCCGAAGAGTTCAGGCATGTAACTAGAAAACTATAACATCTACAGGAAAATAAATAACATTTTTGATTTTAGCAAGTAATTTCATCGATGAAACTTAAAAAAAATTTATTTTATTCTAATATTTATTAATAACACCTTAAATATTAGTAAAATCTTAGACCTGAAATAGTGAACGCTCTGATTGACCTTGAAACCTGCATTAGTCTCGAGAGCAAAAGTTGCCAAATACCACTTTTTTTACGCTTTGGAGAAAATATTATTTTTTCTTTTTATATCCTTTTTAGGGGGTTCGAGCCGACGGAGGGACAGAGGGGGGACGAAGTCCCCCCCGTCGTCCCCCGGTAGGCCGAGAAACCCCGACTCTCTCCATCGTTCTTGTTTACCCGTGGGATATTCTTTAGTGAAAAAAGAAAAAAATTCAACATTTGGCAACTTTGCGCGCTCCCTCCGACTACTACAGCTTCTTCCTATTTTCAAAAAACTGTAATTTTTCCAACAATTTTAATAATTTTAATTTTTTAAAAAGCGTTATTTTTTATATATTTTTTTAATTTCAGGGGTAAAAATGTCTCCTGATTAATAAAATGATATTTATTTTCGTTTAGCTGTTATAGTTTTTTAGTTACATGCCTGGCCTTTTCGGGATGCTGACCATATATATATATATATATATATATATATATATATATATATATATATATATATATATATATATATATATATATAATATATATATATATATATATATATATATATATATATATATATATATATATATATATATATATATACCCACATAGCACAAATATATTCTGAGAATATTCTTAAAACATCCTCGCGGAATATTAGTAATGTTCCAGTCACATACTCAAATGTTCCAATTATGTTCCGAGAATGTTACATGAACCTGAAATGTCCGCCTGTTATATTATATATTATTATATTATAATCTTAACAAATATCTGGCAACTACAAAACTAGAAAGAGATGCCAATTTATTTGTGAGGAGGTTTAAATTCTAATTTTACTAAATTTTCAATTATTATTATTATTATTATTATTATTATTATTATTATTATTATTATTATTATTATTATTATTATTATTATTATTATTATTATTATTATTATTATTATTATTATTATTATTATTATTATTATTATTATTATTATTAATAATAATATTATTATTATCATTATTATTATTATTATTATTATTATTATTATTATTATTATTATTATTATTATTATTATTATTATTATTATTATTATTATTATTATTATTATTATTATTATTATTATTATTATTATTATTATTATTATTATTTTTATTATTATTATTATTTTATTAAGTAATCACTTTGCTAGATCCCATGAGCATTTACAGTTATAAAATTGATTTAATATATTTTAATTTTGCACGAAGTTATATGGGTCCACAAAAAGTAATCGTCACCCCAGTTCACCTTTTATGGACTTATCGGACACAAATCACCCCAGAATTCATATGGGTTCAGAGTGGGTAATAGTTAAACTAATTGCCCATTTCGATACATAGAAAGTGGTCGTCCCATAGAAGCCCATATGGAATTTGGGACGTAATAATCACTTCAAAAGCCCATATGGTCTCAAAGGACGTAGATTAATCGTCACCCCAGAAGCCAAATGGAAATTTTGAAAGTAATCGTTATCCCAGAAGCCCTTATTGATTCGTAGGACATAATTATCACCTGAGAAGGTTATATGACTCATAGAACCTATAGAAGCCCATACCGCCCATATGGTCTCATAATACGTAATCAACATTCCAGAAGCTCATATTAGCTAATACAAAGTAGGTTAATTGTTACCCCAGAAACCCTCAACACCCCCCCCTTTTCTTTTATTTTCCCTCTCTCCAAATTTAGTAACAAAATAATCCTACTCGAATGCAGTCCTAATCCTTTTGCAATACTGAAATAATCCGAACAATGAAACGAATTGTTTTAACTGGAAACAAATCCTTTTCGGGGGACTGGATTAATTGCAAGGGATAGTTCCCTCTTACTTCCTTTCAACACAAATATATATATATATATATATATATATATATATATATATATATATATATATATATATATATATATATATATATATATATATATATATATATAGAAGTATGTGATGGATGTTAAATCAGAGAGGGGTTGGGTTAGGTAATATCAGATCATTATGCTGTTTGATGTAAAATTAAGGTACTGAGGCATGGATGGAAAGGGTAGAAAGATGGAAAGAAGTGGAGTAATTAGGAGTGAGAAATTGAATGAACAAATGAACAGGGTTCATAAAGAAAGTGTGAGTATGTAAGAGCACTTGCAAATAAAGTCAGTTGAATGTGAACAAGATGAAACTGAACGAATCTGAATGCAAATGAAGGAAGCGTTTTGTTAGTAGTACAAGAGAAGTATGAGGGTGTGCTAATGTAGGAGGTAAGAGTTCAATAGTAAGTAGTGGAATGAAGAGGGTTTACAAACGTTTAAAAGTAAAAAAGAGGAGTGGCTGAATGTTGCAAAAGCCTAGAATGTTTCGAAAGGAAAGTGTATGGAAATATATAAGAAGGAAAAGAAGGTGAATGATAATCGGTTGGTTAAGAGATATATAGGGTGATAAAAGGAAAGACTGTGGGAGACCGAAGAAAAGTGGATTGAGTCAGTGAAATGCCTGATGAGAGGAATGTGAGCTTGGCAGAGCGAGAAGAAGGTGGCAATGGAGTGAATGATGGGTTTGTGGAGGTGAAGACCAGGCCCACTTGGGGCCAAGGGATGAACCCTACATTGAAGAGATACTAAAGGAGTGTCTGATATATATATATATATATATATATATATATATATATATGAACTACCTAAATTTAATGATAAAATGCGGGAAAACGGTTAAACACCTGTTATTTTGAACGAAGTACAAC
>JABUQX010019690.1:5000-30000 GCA_015478945.1 Trachelipus rathkii
TATTTGAAGAATGTAGAGAGGCAGAGTGGGGAAATCCTATTTACATAATGAGGCAACATTGTTGCCATTTATTATTATACAGTGTTTTATTGCGTTTCCTATTAAATTAGGCGACTAATCAGAAAGGAAAGCTGGAAATATACAAATTTACACATTATAACTGGATATTACTATTAAATATTATCATTAGAACTTATTTATTAAACTTTCATTGAAAATAATATTCAAATGAATAATAAAAGAAACAGTTTAATAGTTTCAGCCGAGCATTTACTCAAATACTAATTACATTAACACAGAGGAGAAACAAAGTCAAAGTCAACAAAAAGATACAAGAACAAGAATTTAACATATAAACTAACAAACAAAAAGCACAATAAAAATTATGCCTTCTTTATGAGGTATTTGTTATTGTACACTTTGAAATTTTACCCTTGAAAATGGATAAATAAAAATACTCGTATATTTCCGAAATGTTGGCCCAAGTTTATAAAACTTTGGTCTGTCTTTGATAAAGATAAATTCGTATTATTATTATTATTATTATTATTATTATTATTATTATTATTATTATTATTATTATTTTTATTTTTATTATTATTAATATTATTATTATTATTATTATTATATTATTATTATTAGCTAAAACTCAAGAAAACTGAGAACCTTTAAAATATATATATATATATATATATATATATATATATATATATATATATATATATATATATATATATATATATATATATATATATTTTTTATATTTTTTTTTATATATATATATATATAGAATATATATATATACTCGTATTACGTATCCTTTGGTGGTTAAAGACCGGAAGCCAACCAAATTCCATCAGAGTTGGGGAAAATTCCCAAGCCAAGGCCAATTGAAAAGCCGACATTTCCCGATACACGAAGCTTGAATTGTGCAAGTGAAAGGTAGTTAGGAAAATAGATAAAGGAAATGCGTTCTAAATTTGACCAGTAAACCAGATGCAAGATTGAGCATAGGCGCTAAGTCTGGAGTCAGGGAGGAGTTGGACAGAGAAAGGAAGAGACTTTGTAGAAAAGTGTGTCACACGTCCCCTTTCTCAAAGGAGGAAGTATGCGACTGGAGAGTTCAGAAGAGTACATAGAGTAGTGCTTAGTAATGCAGAGTAGTACTTAAAGCCCAAAGTGAGTGCCACAACAATTCCAAGGGTAGAAAGCAGGGTTGGTATGAGTGGGCCCGACCCGAAAAAAACCCACCCGGGTTTTTTTTTTTTTTTTAAACACTTGAAAAAAAACCGCTATTTTGCCCACTTGGGTTTTTTCAAAAAAAAAAAAATTCAGAATAATTACATGTAAAAATAGTAAAACAAAAATGAAAATATTAGAAATTATACTCTTTTACTTAATGAAATGTTTATAAGCTCATTTTAATTCATTTGTTGAAGGAAAATAATATATATATATATATATATATATATATATATATATATATATATATATATTATATATATATTATATATATATATATATATATATATATATATATATATATATATATATATATATATATATATATGAGCCGTATCCAAAAGTGAACCTGCTAGATTTCTTCGAGATGGTGAGGAGTAACCAGGTCTAAGGTTTGTATCATTTCAACAAAGTACTTCAATTCAACACTTAAAAATGAGACGTTGTTAGCATAAAAAAACTTTGATATTTTTTGGTCAAGAATTTCTTTTTGTGCAGTTGTCGTTTTAATGGTATATATAGATAATTTCTTTTGAGTTTTTGATGTGTCAGATACAGATAACCATGTTTTCATTGTCGAATGTCTTGCAGCCATCGAAAAAGTAGGTGAATCCCTTTCTTCTACATCTGTAAGATCCATACTTTCAACGGTTGTATTAGCACTTGATTTACTAGATTTGCCAGAATATGACAAGCGCTTGCAACATTTTTTCAGATGCACTTTTATTCTTTCAAATTTATTGCTAATTTCATTACTACAATATTTACATTTTACTTTGCTGGTGCCTTAGACATTCAGAACTTCAGTCCATTCAATTCCTAGTTTTCTTCCGGATCCAAGAGTCTTTGGCATTACTGTTATAATCAAACTTATAATAACTTAGCAAAATTGAAAACAAACAATTAAATTAATATGAAATTGCAGTTATTGCTGAAAAAGAAAAGAAAAATTAAAAAAAAACCAATTTTCCCCGTGTTTTTCGGGTTTTAGGTGAAAAAAAAACGAAAAAACCCGGGCCCACTGGTTTTTTTTAAAAAAATGGGTTTTTGCCAAGCCTGGTAGAAAGAGACTAGAGAGAGCTAGAAAGAGCAGGGGAATTAATAAAACGAATAGGCCAAGACTCCAACTTTTCAAGGAGAGCTGTGTGAGTGGAAACACCCAAGATGTGTGAGGCATACTCCATACAGGGACGAACAAAACCCTTATGAAGAACAAGAAACTGGGGTCGCGTGAAGAAATTCTAAAAGCGTCTCTGAACACCCAACCTATTAAAAGTAATTTGATATTTCCATGAAAGATTACGAGAAAAAGAAAGACCATAAATACTAAAGACAAACGAAGGTTACGATATGCGTGTGCTTTCGAAGATGTTATAAGCTGTGTGTAAGACTAAGTAGAGTAGAAAGAAAAACAGGTTAAAACAATAGGACGGTTGCTAAACGGTTGAGAGGTCCTTATTTCATCTCATGCTGAATAAGAGCACGTTTCCAGCAGAAAGAAAAGGTCGAAGTGGAAAAACAGAAAATAATTTACCAAGGCAGAGTGAAAGCTCTGAAGTACAAACACCACAAGAGGAATACCCTCACAACAGTAAAATTTTAAAAAATTAAACAAAATTATAATAATAAAAACATTACTCGAAATCATTAGACTTTTACTAGGAGGACATATATCACTTAGTACTTTCCTCATTCTCACAGTATCCAGGTAAATATAAATAACTATTTGAAAATAAGAGAAAAAAGTTGGAATACATTTTTTTTAAATGTGAAAATAAATAATAGTTTAGGTATACAAAAAATAGTGGAATTTTGTATATTTATTATATATGGAATTTTTATGAATTAATACATAATACATAAAATATATTTTAATAATGAAGAAAATTTAAACATATAAAAAATATTCACTTTGATTCCCCTTTAACTTGTCCTAGAATTACACTAAATTATATATATATTATATATATATATATATATATATATATATCACAAACGGAAATGATGTCCATGGAAATTCCTAAGAACCATGACAAACTTTAGGAAATTTATTTTTTTTTACAAATTCTATATTTAAATCCAAATGTGATTTCTACGTTAACATGAGGCGAAAAATTTTGGTTGAGAATTAGTATCAAATCAGTTTTCATTGCCAATTAGAATGTTATATCGGTAAAAGTCTTGGATACATTCTCACAATCGTGACCTTAGATATTCAATCAATTTGTATTTAAATATTTAATATTATATTTATCTCCCGTATATTTATTCAATTAATTAATTAATTATATTGAGGTCTATTTTTGTGAATGTGTCTTTTCTTATATGGTGAGTGGTAATTATCATGATTTATTCATATTTTATATATGTATCTATAAATTATATATCAGTGGTGATTGAATATTCCAGTTGTTCATTTTATTCACTTATCACTTTATTAGTCACTCTATTTATGCAGTGGATATGATTAACTTATTATTATGTACTATAATATTATTATTTTTATAGAATAATGTATGTATAATATTATATATGATTAGTGTTATTATTATAAATAGTTTCTTATTTATTCTAAATATATATTATTTCTAAAGTAAATGTTATTACTTCATAATTTAATAATTAATATATTATTGATATCTATACTTATTATCTATTTATGTCTCATTTATTTACATTTATCGTATCATATATATCCATTATTATATATATTCTAATTTCAATGTTATGTTCTTATTTCAATTTATGCTATGTGCTACTTTCTTATCAGTATAGCAGCACACTATACAACTTACTGATAGAGCTATTCTTTCGATTTCCTACTAGTGAGTGTTAATTATTTTAAATAAAGTTTAATTTAGATTTTGAACCAAGTCTCTTTGAATTGCGTGTGACATTCGGTATTTCCATTCGAAAGTTCTAGTTTCGTAGTTTTTGTATTTTTTTATTTTGTTTAATTTCCTGTGGTGAATTTATTATATTTTAATAATAAATATATTATTATATTAATATTATTTAATTATTTATCTATTTATTAATTTATTATTAATTATTATTATCATTATTAATTATGATAGTATTTATTGTTATATTGTTTTAATTTGAAATTAATTAATTTTTAAATATAATAGCTATTATTATTTTTTATTTTATTTTTATTGTTATTATTATTATTATATTATTATATTTATTATATTAATTATTTATTTTTATTAATAAACACTTTAAATAATTTTTATTACATACTATTGTAGCAATGAGCATTTAATTAAATATAATTGTCTATCAATATATTATAATTAATTATTTATT
The DNA here is from genome assembly GCA_015478945.1 of Trachelipus rathkii. Taxonomy (NCBI): domain Eukaryota; kingdom Metazoa; phylum Arthropoda; class Malacostraca; order Isopoda; family Trachelipodidae; genus Trachelipus; species Trachelipus rathkii. The sequence continues at coordinate 9,555 of JABUQX010019690.1, forward strand.
AATTAATATTATTATTATAATTATAAAATTGAAAACGGATATTGCGTAATTAAGTATTAGTATGAGAATAAATGATATTATTATTATTATTAAATTTTATCTATTTTTTTATTTATTTATTTATTATTTTATTATTATATATTTTTTAATTTTTTTTAATTTTATTCATTTATTATTATTATTTTATTATTTCTATTTATTATTATAATTAATTTATTTCATTTATTTATTATTATTATTATACATTTTATTATTAATATATTATTTATATATTATTATTTAATTATTATTTTTATTAACCTAGTACTACTATATTAGGGGGCACAAGCCTTTGAGTACTTTTTACATGCATTTTGGATAATAGAAAGTCCGGGTGGCTTTAAAAACTACGTTTGAAAGCTGAGATTTTCTTAATTTGGGGATAGTGGATGGCCTATATAGTTTGTGAGGGGGTTGAGGGGGGGTTATAAAGCATCCGGTTTAGTTAATTTGTTTAAACTCAGCTAACGCGGAGTCCAAAACGTTCGAATCCCGCTGATGAAGAAGTAAAATCTCTTTTTTTTAATTTATTTCAATTCAATTTATTATAATAAGTTATATTTATATATAAAATGAGTCAGCTAAAAGAAAGAGATATTTTAACTACTCCCTCAGCAGGATACAGAACGTGGATACTCGCGTCGTCTGAGTGAATACAGCAGCCGAGAGCTTTATCCACTAGGCTATCCACTTCTCAGTAAAGAAATTGTTATCTAAACATAATAGCTTTTAAAGCCTCTCGGTTTCGAATCTCTCAATATTTCATTATTTATATATTTATTATTATTATATTAATATTATAATATTACTTATTATATATTTTATTATTATTATTATTAATTATTATTCATTATTATTATATTATTAATTATTAAATTATTATTATTTATATATTATTACAATATAATTTTATTATTATTATTATTATATTATTATTATATTGTATTTATTTAGAATTATTATTATTATTATTATTATTATTAAATTATTTTATATTTAATTATTATTATAAATTTATTTATTTATTATATAATTTACTATTCATTTATTCATTTATTAATCATTTAATTTATTATTACATATAAATTATATTATTATATAATAAATTTAATTATTATTATTATAATATTATTATTATTATTACTTTATTATATTTATTATTATTATTATTATTATATTTTAATTATTATTAATGTATTTAAGTTAATTTATTATTTTAATACAACTTTTGTATAGTTATTTAGTGGAGAGTAAAGGTTGAAATGTTTCTTTCACCATTATTACTGGGTGTTCCTACGGTGGTTACGTCTGGGTGAGTGTGTCCTCTATCTTTTTTCTGGGCGGCTATTATTTATTACCTGTTTATCAATTAAGTTGATACGGTAACTCACTACACCCGCCGTGATATATAAAAACGATTATTTGATATTTCCTCGAGTCAATCATATTTGTATAGGTGTGGTCATCTCAAATTTAAGCGATAATTGGAATTTTTGGTATTATTCTTGTCAAATTATTTGTACTTTGTCTAAAATTTTTAAAAATTTATTTATTCTATAATTAATATGCTTTTATTGGGAAATGAGTATAACTTCTATTAATTATTCACTCATATTTATTATAATATTATCTCAATTAATTAAAATTATATATTGTTTGATTAAAATATATAGAGTATACTATTATGTAATTATTATATGGATTTTAATTATTAATTATTTACATTATTTTAAATTATTAAATCTATTAATTATTATTATTAAAAATTTAATATAAATAAATATATTTTAATTTAATTAGATTAATTATTTTATTATATTTATTTTATATATTATTTATATTATAATATTAATTTGTAACTATTATATAAATTTCTATGATTTACTTTATTGCTATTTTTTTTAATTTTATTTTTAGCTAGTTAGACTATTATTTGCATATTATATTAAAATATTTTGAAATATTTATTAATTTATTTGTTTCATTCATCTTTTCTTTCGTATTACTTAAAATCTTCTCTCTATTCCAAGTACTGGAAAATCCAGATATTCAACACTTAATGTTGATATATTATCAGTAAATTTAATGTCACTAATATTGTGTCCAGCCTCTCCCCTGAAGACTATATTTGCAACAAAATTTCCTCAAAACACCTATTTTATATTATTATTATTATTATTCATCTTTAATCACGTATCTCATCTATTATTATTATTTATGTGAGATTATCACAACTCCTGAAAAGTAGTTATTATATACTAATATAATAATACTCTACTCTAAAAGTTCACGATGATCTACCTTATTATATTATTATTATTATTATATTATTATTATGCTATTGAGTGACGAGTGATACTCCTCTCAACTAATATAATTGATTGCATCTTCTTCATATATCATAATTTGATTATGGTTATCATATATTATTATTACTCTCAGCTTTATGTGTGACCAATATATTGAGTGTTGGATCTCACAATGTGCATTTATATCCTCCCACTCTATATCAATATACTTTCTGAGTCTCTCATAATTTTATTACATTTTATCTAATATCTCTATCTTCGTCACCTTCTGTGCATAACACTTCACTTTATTTCATTTATCTCCATTTTAACAGGAATTCCTTTTATAATTTCTCAGAACTCATATTTCCCAACTATTTTCTATTGAGTTCTCTCATATATGATTCATGGTCGATTACTCTCACTAAAGCATATAATCTCACTCTATCATCTACTGAGGTGAATATCCGCATATATAATCTCAAATTATTTTAGAGATTAAATCTCTCATTCCATTCTATCTCACTATATTATTTCTTATCTCAAACTTAATTATATAACTTACACTATATCTCCATCATAATGATTTATTATTTTCATATTTATCTATTACTTCCTTTATTTACTAGCCTACAAAAATAATACATAACATCAATATTTATTATTACTCTAAATGTGACTCATATTACTTTCCATTCATATTTATTACTATTCATTCAATATTATTATTCTATATTCACATCATTTTACTCTATCTACTCTATCCTATCCTATCTATTCACTTCATTCATTATCTTAATACGAGTCAAATCTTCAATCAATAAGTACTCTGAGTGTTACTATCTCTGAGTGTAATATCAATTCACTACTCTTTTACTTTTTAATGATACTTATTATTCACTATTCATATCATCTCTAAATCTATTATTCACTTACTTGCACATTCATTAGTGTGTACTCTCTCCATTAAATTTATTATTTTACTTATATATATATGAGTTCAAATATTATCATTATACTCACTTACAACTAAAACAAATAACCGTTAGATTAATATATGTACTATTCACTCTCTACATATATATTACTCATTCTAATAGTTAATGCTCATACCACAGACTCACATGTATTTCAATTCATCTAGCCAACCTTCACTTGTTCTCGTGGGTTTACCAAATGTGTAACACTCGACCAAACGTCTCTCGAGCAACTTATACGTTCACAGGCGTTCCCTTTTTCTCTAGAATGTATAAGATATATAATATGCGGTGACTAACCTCTATATCATGGAGCGTTCATTTCACTGTTTCTATCAACTATCTATACCACTAGTCAAGTAATATATTTTCACTCTATAAGTGACGTAGTATATATATCGCAACTCTCATTTTAATAGCATCATTCGATTATAGACTCTTTCGATACGTATTTTAACATATTTCATTATTATACTCCCTATTGTTGCTTTCATTAACTTATGCAATTACCTTGTGTACATGAACTCTAGACTATAACGACAATTATCTTATCCTATTATCACCTTATCTCAAAAATTATTTACTTTAAATTATTGTGAAAAAATGTGTACAAGTTAATTCTCGCACTCAAGACTAATAACTCTAAAAATCATCCGCATATATAAAAGGTATATAATTAGAATATATTCTTTATGCTCTTTAGTTCTTATTTTAGTCTCACTATATAGTCATTTATTTATTTAAATTCATCTAAGACCTTTTATCTCACTCATGGTCCAAATTATTATATTATTATTAATTAATTATTATTAATATAATTATTAACTCTACTTCATTATTTTCTTCATTCATTTATTATTCTTTATTCACCTCATCATAATACTTTTATTCTTTATTACCATAATTAATTTTACTGGAGTATTGACACGTAGCCATAAGCTAACTCACAATAAACTAACATTTCCCTAGCTCATATCAGTATATAGTATACAAGCTTTAATTATAAAAAACAATTAACTTTATCCAATACTCCATATTCATATACTATCAACGCTTATTTAATAACTTATCGTACCTATATATACTATGATTACTTGTGATTCAAATTTTAGTAAGCCTTAAATAACTACACACTAAGCCTCAAATAATTTCAAACTAATTAACCTGCATAATATATAGAGCTTCCTATTAATTACGACTATCATACGCTGTTAAATATAATATCTCACATAAAAATAACCTAACCTCTTTCACTTCTCCACACCTATTTATACAATTATATTATTATTATTATACAATAATGTAAAGATTATTTGATCCACATATCCTCTTACACTTCTATCTTAAAATCACGATAGATATATATATATATTATATATATATATCCATTGTTTATCATTCACCCCATATCAAGTTTCCACTCAGTATATATAAAACTTACTAGAAAACTGAACTCACACTCTTATTCTACAAAAATATATATATACTCAAGCTTATATTACATATTACTCTTAATCATATCAAATCATACAATATAAAATACTAATTTGCCTCATTAAATATAATTTCACTATCTAGTTATCCTATACTTATCCTCATCATACTTTTAAATATAATATAAATATTATTATTATAGTATATAATATATATATATTATTATATATATAATATATATATATATATATATAATATAATATATATATATATAATATATATTAATATATATAATATTATTATATATATATATATAATATATATATATATATATATATATATATATATATATATATATATATATATATATATATTAAATATATAATTATTAATATATATTTTTATATATATTAATATATTTAATAATATATATATATATAAATATAATATGATTAATATATATTATATATATATTAATATATAAATAATATATATCTATAACAAATATTATATAATATAATAAATATATATTAATATAATATATTAATTATATATATTATATTAATTATTAATATATTAATTAAATATATATATATAATAATATAATATATAATATTAATATATACTTATATATTAATATAAAAAATTATATATTAATTAATAAATATATTATTAATAATAATAATATATTTATATATATAATGTTATATATATTATATATAATAATATATCTATATATATACTATTTAATAATTAATATATTATTAATATATTAATATATATTATATATATTAATATTTATATAATATATTATATATACTATATTTATATATATATATATATATTAATATATATATATAATATATATATATACATATATTATTATTATATAATAATTATATGAGTCAGGGTAAAGTCTAGTAAGAAGTGAGTAAATTGAATGTTCGGGTGTTTACTATTGATATATGTGAATAAAAGGTATTGGGTTTTATTAGAAAAAAAAATAAATCGTCAAAGATTAAGTACATTGTGGTAGTAAGATTGGTTTAAAATCTATTCCTCAGGAACGCAGAGAAGAATACTAGTCTACCTCACCAAATAAACGTGGAGAATAGGTGTACGATAAACATAATTAGGAAGATAAAGTTGGAATGATATTAGGCTAAAAGGTGAGTCGTAATAATGATAAACTATTGAGTGAGAACAGTCCAGTGGTAATGTGATGGTGACTGTCAGTTATTGAGAGAAACAATGCTCAGTATGTGGAGGAGATCAAATGCATGGTGATATGAAATACATAGTTTAGAATGTTGTATCTTGTGTGATGTTTTGATGAATTGAGAGTTTTCATCATTATGTCTGTGGAATATGTGTAAAGACTATGGTTCTAAGGGAGCGTATGTGAATGATCCTCGGGATACAGAAGCTCACCACGAGTGGTAGATTGGTGGTCTCTCAGTATCCTTTTTTAATATATAATAAAGTGAGGAGAACAATTATAAGTTTAGCGTTGTTAAGAGTTGAAGATGACGAAATTTTTATATAAATATGCATATTTGGAAGAGCAACAGGCTATATTGAGGAATATTGCCGATTCGTGAACACATAATAACTATGTCTCGGCAGTGTAAGAGTCCCATAGATTAGCGGACTGCAGAGAGACTCGACCGGCTCTTATATGCGAACTCTCGAGTATTCTGCGCAAAGATTTGTTGTGATATTTTCATATTCGGGAGAGAGAGAATATAGTAGAATGACTTAAATAGAAAATAGAGGCCTGAGGAAGTTGGAGGAGTGATTAATTGTAAATGGGTGAATTTATAATGGACGTATTAATGCATTGTGCAGAATTAACAGGCGATAGATTGGAACGAAGTGGGTGAGTTACTTATTTTTGAGACTAATATCTGTAGAGAGACAGACACCCTATCTCCCACTCACGCGGGAACTCCAGTCCTAGTCTATTCTTACACTAAATCAGGAATTATGAGCCAGGCGAGCATATAAGTTTAGTTCACGCAGCTGTTAAGGGGACTCTATACTAGCACAGTGGCGTTACACTTCTGCAACTTCTTAGCCTTATAGGGTTCCTTATATACACGTGTTATGGGATTACCTTTGTAATGCTAGTGAAGATGTGATTTGGGAGTGAAAAGCCAGGGTGTTGAAGGGAGGACGTGTTTGTCACAATTGGTCGATTCATATATAATATATATATATACCTAAAAATATTTATAAAAAATACTAATACACTACTTTTAATGATATATAGGTGAGTTTATAATAATTAAATCTTTTAATATTCTATTCGGAGTGGAGAAATTTATTCTAGTTCCCTTATACATTATATTATTACCTTGTTCCTATAAGTAATGTGTAATTATCTATGTAGTATCTAGTGAGGCGTACGTAGGATTTCTATTAATTATTCCTTATATAGTAATTATAATTGTGAAAATATAATTTGATTTATCACCTGTGCTGCTGAGAATAACGTAATAAAAAAAAAAACATTATTATCTATATATATTATAATATATATTATATTATATATAATATAAATATATTAATATATAATAAATATATATATTTAAAAATACGTTTAATTAAACGTAAAATTTAAGTTATATATTATATATAATATAATATATTAATATATATATTAAATATATATATATATATAATTATATAATATATATATATAAATATATATTTATATCTATATATATATATATATATTATATTATATATATATTAATATAATATATCAGTATACAGTCACTAGAATTCACTCACTTGTGTAAGACCTACGTCTTCACAGCACGAAGTTGACATTTTAAAGGAAACTATCTATTTTTGCAAAACTTTCATTAAATATATATATAATATTGCATATAAATAATATTAATTTACTCAATTATTTATTTTTCTTTTACAAAATCTATAAGTATAGAAATAATCATAAAAATATTTACTAATAATTAGTGAACCAAAGTAAATAATAATGATATATTATTAATCTATATTAATCATATATTATATATAATATAATTATATATTATTATATATATAATATAATTATATATATATATTAAATATATATATATATATATAATTATCATATTATAAAAATATATATTTATATATATATATACGTAATATACGTTTTCTTATTCCCTACTGCAACTACTAGCTAAATTTACAGTTTTTAAGCAAAATAATTAATTGAACTGTTATTTTATATTAACATATTATTTACATAAATATGCTCTAAAAAAGATGGGTGAATATTTTAGACACCAATATTTTTAATATAATTAAAAAACTTACGATTGCTTACATACACACTAACAAAATCATATATTTCTTATTTAGAATAAATATAATCTTTAAATTATTAATATAGGAGATCATACAACTATTTATTTTTAAAACACTGTGAATGCAAACGAAACCATTTAATCTTATAAATTTAAAATATAAAGATTAAATAGATCATAATTAAAAGTCAATGATGTGAGAAGATTTCCTCTTGATTTTATTATTATTAATTATTATTATTTATTTAATATATATTATTATTTAATTTATATAATTATTAAATTTATAAATATATACTATAAAATTATTATTCATTAATTATTATTATTATTATTTATTATATAAATATTATTTAATTATTAATTATATTAAATAAGTTATTATTACTAAAAGTATTTTATATAATTAATATATATTAATATTATTTAATTTATTAATTTTTAATTATTCTCTAATCATTAATTTATCATAACCTTATTGTGATATTCATATAGACCTATTTATTTATAATTAATAAAAGATTAAACTTCGAATAATAATATTAATAAAATCTAATAAAATAAATAACAATATAATAATTAATGTAATTAGTATAAATATAATTATTACATAATAAAATTATTTAATAAATAATATTATATAAATATGAGTAAATTATTATTTAAAATAATATTTAATTTATAATATTATTAATATACTATTATTTAATTATTATTTATTATAATTATATATTATTATTATACTTTCTTATTAATATGTTGTAACAATAGATTTAACTCTTTATTATAATTAATTAATTACAGTACCATCTTATGTATGTTTAAATTCATATTTCTTTAAATATATTTAATATATATCATATATTTATATAATATAATATAATATAATATTATAATAATATATATATATATATATATATATATATATATATATTATATATCATATAATTACATTAATTATATTATATATATATAATATAGTTAATATAGAATAGAGAATAAAATGGAATGACTAGAAATGGATTACTCTATCTCAAAATACGGAGATTGTATACTTTACTTTATACAAATAGCTTACGTGAATCTATAATATCGACGAAAAATAACATCAACAAGATTATATATTTCGTAAACATAATAAGATAACCTAATTACATTAAATTAAAAAAAAATCGGATAAATAAATTTTAGATTCCTAATCTGCAGTCAAAAATCAATTACTCTATCAATTTATAATTAACCATTTAATCTAATAAAAAAAATAATATATAAAATATAAATAAATTATAAAAATATTAATAACGTCCCATGATAAAAATAAAAATATATTAAATAAAAATAACGTTAACCTTAAAGTTTAAAAAAAAATAAATAATAATGAAAAATAATATATATATATTATATATTATATTATATTAATTAATTAATATATATATATAATAATATATATATATATAATATTATATATAAATATAATATTATATATATATACTATATATATTCACATACAAATGTATATTTAGATGTCAAATTTTATGTGGATGATCTGCCAAAATACACATATTTTATATATTATAATATATATATAATAATATATAATATATATATATATATTAATATTAATTATATATTATTATATATTATATATATATATATTATATATATATATATAATATACTATATATATAAATATCATTATATAATAATTTTTACTATTAATAATATAAATAATATATATATATATTATATTATATATATATTATATATTATATTATATGTATATATCTATATATAATATATATAATATAATATATATATATATATATTATATATATATTATATATAATATATATATACTATAAATATAATAGGCTGGGCCTACCCAATTATAAACCTTCAAGGTATGGCCACGGGATATCATATATATATATATATATATATATATAAATATATATATATATATATATAATATAATATATATTATATATATATATTAATACTTAATATTATATAATATTATATATATATATATATATATATATAATATATTTAATTAATATATATATATATATATATATTATTATATATAATATATATATATAATTAATATTAATATTAATATATATAAATATATAATCAGGAGAATATACAGGATTATGATAGGGGTATATCAGTAAAAAAAGATCTTACGAAAACAGTATTATATAGCGAAAGATAAATTTACTAATCATTGTATAAATCAAACCACATATGCAAAGCAGAATTTAAGGGGAATTTTTTAATCTTCCACCTGAAAAACAAATTATATGGACGCACTAGCAGGATTTTATTACGTCCCTGCTAGCCAGACAAAATGACCTGTCATTGCACTGTCGACCGCGCTATCACCCCGCCTCATTAACACTCTATAGCCTACATTCTTGAAGAAATAGGCTAAGAGATCAAATATTGTTTTTGCTTACATAGGTATTGTCCTTCTACAACTCATTTCTTTGGAAATCAAAACTTTAGAGTCACTTATATAATCCTATAGGGGTGACGTAACCTTACGTTCGTATACTGAGGTTATTGCGTGACCATTATATATATAGCATCACTAAAGTGTGAGGGGTCTCCAGCCCCAAATAAGACTCTATGAGTATAAATTGGACGTATAGATGGCTGAAAACTTGTATCTACAATACTTCATAATAAGTAACTATACTAGTAACCCACATCATAATGTAAGAGTTTTAAATAACCGTACACAACTATACCAATAAGGGGGGGCTATGTATCTCCAATCACTCTGATTACTAAAATCACTGAGAATTATTGAGGTAGATAAGGTCTGAAATTATTTTGGTACTAATAATACACCCTTCATATAAGGTAAAATATAAAATATATATATATGGATATTTATATATAATAACCGTTACAATCACCCCATTAAAGGGGGGTCTCTATCAGCCAACAATAAACCGGAGATATTGACGTAGAACGGCTGAAACTATTGGTATAATAACAAAGCTCATTCATTAATATTAATGAATACCTAAAACTACATCATTAATAGTTGAATAGTTAAATAACCGTACAAGTTATTACAATACCACAAAATAGAGGGGGGGTCCTCCAGCCGCCCATAAAACCTGTAGATAATTTAGTACGTACAAGCGACGAAAAACTTGGTTATATTATTTACACCCTTCATACAAGGTACCCACACATTAATATGGAGTTAAATAGCCGTACACACTCCAAAGGGGGTCTCCAGCCTCCCACATAACTCTGAATATATTGAACATAATGAACGACGAAACTTGGCTGAGTAATCTAAACATACCTACTTTCATTACAGGTACCAATATCACATACATAATCATAATATGAAAGTTTTAAAAGAATAAGTCGTACCACTTATTAAAATAATATATTTACGTACATATTCTAGAAAGGGTAGAGTCTCTCTTAAAACACCCTATCGATAACGCTATGAAATATTGACTAATAGATACGAAGAAAACTTAGAGTATTATACATACACCCTTCATATAAGGTACCTACACATCATATATTGAGATCAAGTTAAATAGCCGTACACATAACCTAAAAAAGTAGGGGATCAAATCTAGTTCACCAAACCTTGAAATATATAATTAAACATAGTAATGATAAAGAAATTGGTTAATATATCAATCCTGTTCTTATGATAGTAACTTCATCGATCAAAAAAAAAATAAACAAAAAAAATAAAAAAAAAATAAAAAAAAAAAATTATATTACTTTTTTATTTTATTATAACTTACAAATTTACGATTTTACGCTATACACAACTAAACATGAGATAAAAAGTCCAGTGAGAGAGTCAATGTAAATCAACACTACGAAAACCTATACAGACCTACATAGCCAAAACTATCATCTATTTATTCTATGATTTACTACTAGAGATCATGTTATATTTCTTTCGAGCTCTTAATGCTATTAAGCATAAGGTATGTGTGAAGGTGTGTGTGCGCGGCGCGAGTTATTTAGTATTGTAATTGATATCTAATAAACACAGACCCTAAAGCAGTAGCTAAATCAGTAAATCAAACTACATCCAGCCACCCTCCTACCAACCAATTAATTTTGAAAAACTTGTTAACTAGTATATGTGCGTATGTATTGATATTGCTTTTTAAAAAGTTTTTCAGTTTTTATTTTAAATGTTCGAATCGTGTGCTCTAATTTATTAGGCATAAACTTTGTGTTTAGATCAAAAATTGTTGTAGTTTATTTTTTATATTTATTACTGGTAATTCGTAATCAGTAAATCAGTAAATCCCAGGGTGATATATAAACCAAGAAATGGATAGTGTCGGGTCGAGGGTTAACATTCGTGGAACTATCAGTAAATTCCAGTGGAGAGAAAGTCAAGATACACTGAGAGGGGTGCGAGGTGAATGCACTATACCGTTACCCCCATCCTCCTTATTTCCCTTCTATCGGCTTCCATAAACCCCTAACTTATAACACCAGATATTTGAATACCATAGTAGAAATACTAATCTAATTTTTGTCCACTAGTCGTTAAATAAAACTAAGTCACTTGTAAATTATTTATGGTAACATTTTTTACTCTCATCGTGAGGCTAACGCAGGTTTCAAGGGTGTCATATACAGATAGGCGTGATGCACTAATATTTATCAGTGATCTAAAGTATCATCGCACAAATATATTATAAGATATAAATTATATAATAAATATATATAAGTAATAAAAATAATTTTTTTTATTATTATAATTTCTCTCGTTTGAGAACTATATATATATTCCTATTATGTATTAAAAAAATGTATTATTTTTCACTGTTAGTAATGTATTATAGTTTATTTACTTAGTTATAAACTCAATATATTACCTGAACTTACTTCGGGAATGCTGGCCTATGTATATAATATTAATATATATATATATTAATATTATATATAAATATATAGTATATAATATATATAATATAATATATAGATGATATGTTGATAGAGAATAACATGACATTTATTTAGCCATCAACGTATGCATGCACATAGGATTAATCTTATAAGATATATATATATATTAATTATATTTTAAAATACTATTATATTAACTAATCATAATAATGATTCTAGTAAAGAGAAATTAATTATTATGTTATAATTGTTGTGTATATGTTATGATTATTTTTATGTTTATGTTTGTTATGAAAAGGTTAAAAGTGGTATGGACTCATTCAAACATGACATTATGCCTGAACATTCAATTTCTGTTCGGATGACCGAAAAATCCGTTATTTGTTATGATAATGGACCATCATTCAGGATATTGTCATATATAAATTTATAAGTGATTTAATTTAGTTACGATTTGGTTATTATTGTAGTTAGTATATTCTTTTTGTCAGGATTAATCAATATTATTATTGTTGAAGAAAAGTTTGCATTTTGATTATATATATAAATATTCTTTGTATCTATTATATTAAAAGGCATATTATATATATTATATGTTATTATGTTCATTGTACTACCTGATTTAAAGATTCACTTAAGGGTTTTAAACGCATTATTTATTTTAGACCTTTTGCAACTGGTCTAAAGTATTTTTGTTAATATATATTGGTTAGTATTATTTTTAAATATTATTTGATAATTTGTTGTTTTTTCCTGTTTATTTTCATAGACTACTATGAAAAACATTGTGCACAACAAACTGTACAGCAATGACGCAGTGAAAATAATCCTTAGGGGAAGATGAAGATAAAGTTTAAAAGCATTCATTGGATAATATAATATTGTTGGGGTAAAATAAATTTAATTTCAGAAATAATAATTCAAAATATTAATATTATTTTAGGTTTCTCAAAGCAAGAAATCGTTTAATTTGAAAACTATGCAAGTTTATTACAAATAACATTATGTTACTGTTAACTAATATATAATTATACTTGAATTAGTTAGTTTAAATATAAATGACTTATTTTTATAGCTTGTTATCATGTTTATTTAATATTATGTAATAACAATAAGTTGTTTGATAATCATTAATCAACTTATGAAATAAATCTCTTTGTCAATTTTTCTAGTAATTACAACTGAAGGTCCGGTAGGATATAGTGTGGGTACATGGAGCGGTGGGGATATGGAGTTTATAAGAGTGTGGTGATATAGTATATATATATATATAGAATTATAATTATAAAATAGCCATTATAAAATTAAGTAAAGGAGGTCGATGTTTATAAATTTATATTTTTATACTATAAATTAGGGATAGTCATATATATGCATATTTTATTATTCTCAATATATATAACAAAGTTATATATTTATAATATGTTTTATAGGCTTGATATATAGAGGACGTAGAGGAATAATTATATAACATATAAGTTGGAATTTATGCATTCTTGCTAGATTTTATTATTAATAATAAATCAATCTTCATAGATATATTAATTTAACTTGAACTTAATTAAATTATAAATTTTATAGTATACACTTAGTGAGAATTAAAGATATAAAAATACTAATAAAAAAAAACGTTAGAAATTCGTTCAAACCAAAATTTTACAATATCTTATTTAGTAGTCATTAAATATTATTTACTAAATAACTTTTATATAAACTTTATATATAATAACTTTATGATTATTATATTTATTATAAAGTCATTAATAAAGCCGTTTTGAAAATTTACATTAGATCATCTTTTAACATAAACTCTATAAGGGTATATCAAAAGGCAGGATAGACTAATTAAATATTAATCTTGATAGTACTAGTATTATTATATACATCAACTTTATATATATATAAAATTTACATAAATCTTTACACTATAGTAGTATAATCTAATTGTCAAATATATTTAGCATTAATACTTTAACGATTAACTTTTAACATATAAATACAATATGAATACTTTACTAATAAAGTTTTTACTTATTAAGACTAATTTATAATAATACGTTTTATTATATAAACTCATTAATTTTAATAATAGAAGACTTTAAATATTATTTATTATAAAACTTTTAACTAATAAACTTTTAACTAATAAAAACTCATTTCTACATATCAACTATTATATTATAAACTTTATATATATATTTATTGATATGATATTAATAATAACTCTATTTAAGCATAGAACTTTACTCATATAACTATTATATATAAGGACTTTATCATATGTATAAAGACTTATATTTAAGTCTAATAGACTTTTATATGTCGCTGATTCGATTATAACATATATTTGCAACTATATAAATGTCGCATTTATAACTAGTATGTTTACACATAGAAAAATAGGAGATCATATATTAAACATCTATTAGCGAAGTAGTAACTTTAGCACATTTCTAGCGATGCATCTCTCCGGGTATTGAGGAGGGACTACAACCAGTTTATGACTATGTTGCGGACGCTTTAAGTGAAGGTAACAATATCAGATTTTGATACGTCGGTATAGGCTTTCGTATCTGATGCTCCATAATCACGCTACCATAATCACTGCAAAAAATGTTGATATAACGAGAAATCAATAGTATATGACCTTATGATAAGTGACATAACAGAGCTCGTCTCATATCACTATTACAATTGTACGCACATATATATAGCAAAGGTGTTACTTTACAAGCTATCGATATACACCATTTTCCTCGTTCTAAATATGTAGACTTTATTGCTTTTAAAATTTCCTTTACCTTTACTCTAACTATAATCTCGTTCTTTCTATATTAACTCAAGATCTTTAATAAGATCACATATGATAGCGATACTTATTATGCAATATTATTTTATATAAAACACTTCTTATAAATGACAAATATACATATAATCGAGTGAGATAGGACAGGCTGGCGACAACACCTGGTTTTATAGATGAGATCGTCCTTCTCTGATATAAGGACTTTACAATTTCAGATTGCTAACCTTATAATTTTTTATTTATATGAATATACTTTTTTTGCGCGGTTGTGGATGAGCTTTCAGTAATAAATCTTCTGTGATAACGTGCCTGAGTGTGATAATTATTTTGTCCTCTCAGTAGCAATTTACTCACACTCGGTCTTGTGAGTTTACAATTCCCGGAGAAATGTGGCAGTTAATTATCACATATACCTTCTCTTTTTAATATTTAAGTCGAACGTGTGTGTATCATAATAACTTTTTTCTTATCATATTATACTCTATATATACACTTAGATAAATTAGTATTTATTAAACTTTTTAACCTTTAAATCTATTTATATATAAATAATGCATTGTATATAAAAGCTTTATTCAACATACAGCTCTTTATAAATACATATATTATAATAATTAAGATAGTTTTATATTATAATAACTTTATTTATATAATAATATAACTATAATTAATATATATATAAACTTTTATTTAATCATAAACTTTTAGTATTAAATATATATATTAAACTTTAATATATTAGATAATATATAATCTTATCAATTGAGTTTCTAGAAAGACTTTTTATATAGGCCTTCATATAATATAATAAAACTATATATATTATTCTTTGTTAAAATAACAACTTTTTTGTTGTATACTCGCAATTCTATTTCTGATCTACTACAAACGCCACATAAACATATATCACATCATATAGTGGAATGTAATTCATAAACTTTTACATTAAACATTATTATAATCCCTTATAACATTTTCGTACATCTTTCACGAGTAATTTTATTTTAATCTATCATTTGAGTAATAATAAATTTTCACAGAATGTATCAAGTTGGATTTTCTCATAAGTATAACTTATACAATATGAAAGCCTCGTGTGATATGTAATATCCAACAAAATTTAGTATCTTCATAAACTAGTGATAGTATACTGTTTGACAGATGCACCTAATGTACATAAAAATTTAATAATATTAAGGTGAATGTGTTTTAGAAAGTATCCAACTATTATAAAATGTTATAAATATATAAGTTTTCACATACTCAAGATGGACACCAGCTCTATTCAATATTAACTAACTTATGATCAGCTTATAACATGGCTTTATAAATTTTTTGAAACATTTAATTAAAGTAAGTTTCGATTTCTATTTGAACCTTCACACATAATACTGCTTACTCTCCCTCAAACTCACCTTACTCCCAACTGTCCTTGTCTCAATCTGCATTTGCCTATTTTTTTTTCCTTTTTTGAGAAATGATCAAGGAAGGGCTCTTACACTATGACGGATGTAGCTTTGACTCTGTGTATTGTAGCCATGAAATCTAATCTTCCATTCAAACAACTTTTTGAGTTTTAAGAATAAATTTATAAAGTCACATACCTGCAAATCGGAAAAAAAAAATAAAATACAGGAATAATAGCGCCTGATCATATTGAATAAGCTATAAAACATTTAGGCCTAACCTAACGCCTAGCGACCTAGACGCTAATCCTAGCCTATGGCCTAGCCAAATGAACACCCCGTACCAAAAACCTCAAACCTAACCTAACTAACCACCGGTAGACCTAAACCTAACCTAACCTAAACCTAAACGGTACTAACCTATGGTCCGCTGAACCTAACCTAACTAACCAAACCTAACCTAGAGTACATAATTGGAAAAGAAAATAGAAAAAGTTATTAACAGCTTTGAACATAGTTATTAAAGGCAATTGCCGCACAAATGATTTTTTTAATATTTTTTATACGATAACCTGTTATGTTCGTTATGTCGCAATTCTTCTAGACAGACAGTATAAAGTAAGATAGCACGATTTTACGGAGAAGCAGAACTAAAGAATCCCTCCAACCAAGTTCTTTCTCACAGAAATTTCTGTTCGAACAAGGTTTTTCGCATCCAGAAAACTTTATATTCGATAGCCATTATAAAAAGGTAATTGTAACGTAATTCTAGTATAATCATATGTAACTTTAAAAATATTTGCAGCGTCAATTTCAACTTTAATGTTTTCATTAATTGGAAAAGGAATCCACCATGTTTATTGTCATTGTCCAATAAACCGTCGTCGCGATTCTTCATCTTTCTAACCCTTTCCTTACACGTACCCTATGGGTGCGTTGAACTTTTGACGGAGTAATATATTATGGTATATATATATAATATATCATGTCGCAATTACGTAATGCTATGATATAAGTACTAAATATTACTATAATATATAATATATATATATAGTATATATATTAGATATATAACATAGTATATTTATATATATATATATAGTTATAGATATATATAGTATTTATATATATAATATTATATATATATATTATACGTATTATAGTAAGCTAGTACTATATATATATAACCTATATATATAATAATATATTATATAATAGGGTGATTAGCAGGTAGCAATAAATATATATAATATTATATGAATAATATATTATTTAATATACTTTAGTATACTAGATTATATATATATTATATATATACTAGCTATCATTATAGTATATATATTATATAATATATAACATTGATATATAGTATAGTATATAGTACGTATTATATATATTAGTATATATATGATTATAATACTATATATATAATATTATAGTTAATATATGATATACATATATATACATGAACTATTGTATATATATATATATACGTAGCATTACTTACTATATACTAGTATATATATATATAATATTTATTATATATATATATATCTATATATTATATATAATATATTAATATATCTATATAGTTAAACTTACCGTTTTGATTGCCTTAATTTAGCTTTATTTTATCTCGTGTAAAAAACTGTTATTTAACATAGATAAATATTAGCTTTTCGAAGGGAAACGCATAATTCAAGTTCAGCAGTCCGAGGCAGGTCGACTGCACCCGAAGCACGGTGTATGGGAATGTGAAGGCAAGAGTTAGTTCTAGCGGATGAGACAAATTAATTAGAAGAGTATGAGTTGGACACGAAAGAAATGAGACTAAAGATGTAAGGTCCTTGGAGGTCAATGAGTACGGAAAGTGAAAAGAGCGAGACTGCTGCTAGAGGAGATGATATGTACCACAAACCCTGGTGAGCAACCAGGTCAGGGCACGAGGCTAATGGCCGGAGGTAGAAGTTAAGAGCTCTTATATATATATATATATATATAATATATACTATATCTATATAATTATAAATATATATATATTATATATATGAATATATATATAATATAGTATATATAATATATATAATATATATAGTATTATATAGTATATTATATAATATAATATATATGATACTATATAAAAATATATAGTCGGACTAGAACGTTGTAGTTCTCTCTGTATCTATGGAGTGCCTCCGCTACCTTAGGGTAGTCAGTTGAACTTGTTGATTCTAAATGTTTGCAGTTGAGTGAAATTGAGGACACATATTATCTATCAACGCGCGTTGGAAACCTAAATAAGCTATCGTACTCGGGGTATTATATCGATGCTTCTTCCCCTCTGTATTGGAATTGTGCCCTCATGACTGTGCAGCCGGCTGCACAAGTAGGAAGCTATTGCGCACATTCAATGCTTTTGGTGCCTGCGAGAGTAGAGGTACATAGCGAACTCTTCTCCTGCAAATAGAGGATAATAGAAATCATTATGAATTCTTATTTATAATTCATTTTTGATAGCGGTTTTAGGAAGCAATTAAGGAGCTCAATTGTTAATATTATTTTTCTTATAAATGTAAAGACTTATGCATTCTTATTTATTTTAACAATGGAGATTTGGTTGGCATGTAAGGGAGCACGATAGTACAGATAATGTTGAACGAATTAAAAACATATATATTTA
Source organism: Trachelipus rathkii (assembly GCA_015478945.1). Taxonomy (NCBI): domain Eukaryota; kingdom Metazoa; phylum Arthropoda; class Malacostraca; order Isopoda; family Trachelipodidae; genus Trachelipus; species Trachelipus rathkii. Next base: position 29,425 of record JABUQX010019690.1, read on the forward strand.
GTGTTCCCTTGTTGTATGGGCGGCTCGATGTTAAAGAGTTTTTCGCAAGGTTGAAACATCAAACGTTTTGGAGGCAAAACGGATAATGCCATGGCATGTAGCTTACAATCGAATCAAATAGAAAGTTATTACACTGATTATAATGGATATAGATTATAGTATTATTATATATATATATATATAGTATAGTATGCTTATATATATATATAACTATGATATTACTATAATGTAATAAGCTTAATATATAAGTTAGTTATAGTTATAAAATAATATAATATATATGATATGAGATATTTATATATTGCATTTTGCACAGGACCCCACCAGACGAGCCACAACGCGAAGAGGTCCAACACTGGATTGAATAGCATGACCAAGGCTCCATGTGAAGGTGGGTCCTGGGCTGCCAAATAAATTTCTCTTAAAATATGTTAAAAAATGAAACTGTAAATCTTAATATAATTCAAATATATGTTAAAAAAAAATTGAAGAGTAAAATGACGTCGGAATGAAAATGAAAAGATGTCCTGTACATTATAATAGTAGTCCTTAAACTGACAATTGTACATAGATTAT
>JABUQX010019690.1:37500-52862 GCA_015478945.1 Trachelipus rathkii
CATCTTACTTCATCATCTTCTTCTCCATCGCAAATCTACAACTACATCAGCTCAAGAACCAGAGTCAAGCCAAGGCCACAACAATCCCACTGAAACAACATCTACACAACAACAGCAACAGCAACAAACATCAGCAAATGAAGTGGAGCCAATGCCAGAAACATCCTGAGCGCATGATAAAAGATTTACCAATGGCGCCACTACAAACTTTTCCTTTCAACAATGCTCAATCACTACGAATTTCATTTTCAGACTGCAATGATCCCATTCCAATTTATTATTCTTCTTCTCCTCCATCTTCCTCTTTTATTATTATTATTATTATTATTATTATTATATTATTATTATTATTATTAATTATGTTATTATTAATTTTAATTTATTATTATTATTAATTATTATTAATTATTATTATTATTATTATTATTATTAATTTATTTGAAAGATGTTCTCTAAACGTAGTCATTTTTTTTTAGAAGGTACAATGTCTCGGCGAACTATGAGAGAGAGAGAGAGAAGAACGAGAGAAGAGAGAGAGAAGAGAGAGAGAGAGAGGAGAGAGAGAAGAGAGAGAGAGAGAGAGGAGAGATAGAGAGAGAGGGAGAGAGAGAAATGGTATTACTTATGCTACTAACTGCTACTATCACAGATGTTATTATTACCACACTCATCCCATTCACAATCATAAACTTCTACATCTGAAGCCGTGAATCTTAGAGTTATTACCAGTAGAATCAACACAAAACAAACTAACTATCCACACCATCAGCGATACCATCATGCACACGAATTATATATTGAACATATTAATGTTTTAATGCATGAATGCATCGATGCATTAATGCTTTAACGCAATATTGCATTAATGCTTTAATGCTTTATTGCTTTATTGCTTTACATCATATTTTTTTAATATGTTAATGGGTATTATTTTTAATATTTAATTATTATTTTATTATTATTATTATTATTATTATTATTATTATTATTATTATTATTATTATTATTATTATTATTATTATTATTATTATTATTATTATTATTATTATTATTATTATTTATTGATTATTTAATAAGTTGAAAACGATCGTCGTTCAATAGAAATCAAATTATTATTTTACTCTACAGCAGATCGTAAAAACATACGTTTTGCCTCACTTGTGATTGGAGGGTGTAAGCCTTATCTCAATTCACCCTCCATTGTGTTTGGTCGAGAATTATATATGATCCCTTGTGATTGGAGGGTGTAAACCTTATCTCAATTCACCCTCCATTGTGTTTGGTCGAGAATTATATATGATCCCTTGTGAGTCTAAACTCGTTTCAAACCATAGTCGCTTTAGCTGTCAAGCTGTGAGCAAGTTCTCTACTCTATCTTAAAAGTGTTCCATTTCCAGGAAGAGCGCAATATGGTTCGTCTTAATAGGTATACATCTGTACAAGACATCATTCAGTGGGAAGTTAAGATACCGGGATGTGGAGTTGCATTCTTATATAAAAGAAACCCGAATGGAACTGAATTTTTCACGTGTGTTAGTAATTCATCATATTACAACACCAAGCGTGTTTTCATGAGTCCCGATGAATTACTGTGTATATGTAATCACATAGAGGACTGTCTTACTGAATACTTTAACCCTAATGCGGTATTAAACTACTCGAAAACAGTTATCAGCCAGAGCAAAGGAGCAAAGGACAAACAGCTTACTCTAACCTTCTCTAAACATGCGAACACCATAGGCATGGAAGTTAGACTATGGGAGAGGGCTAGTGGTTTAGAAGTATTTGAACGTACCTCGCATGGATTCTACATCTCAGGAATACAACAGCTGAAGTATATGTCAGAGGTGCGCGGGAGGGTGCTAATGCATATGAAGAGAGTGAGTGTGTTATCTAACTATGTAACAGTCGTTCATTATATGTTATACCAGGAATTACGCATTCAAGAAAATGGCTGGTTGATGATTCTGAAAACTGGTTATTAAACCTTCCTAGACAACTATTGATAGTGCAGAAATTCATATATCTTCTTAGGAAACAGTGGCAAGAAAGTATTTACGCTGACGATCCAGAGGCCAAACATACTATGATATCTGAGAGGGAGCTTTTTACATATGTGCTTTCGGATGGTGTTGATGAGATACGTACCTACATGAAGGATAACGATATAAATGACTGGCATATTTGTAAAGATTTACAGAGTATTAATCTTGAGTCTTCGTGAACCTCCTGGGAATGTCTATAACAGTGTTATACACCCTTATAAATATTTTTAATATTATTGTAAATGTATTTAATGATAAAATATTTAATATTCTTGCGAGTATATTTAATGTTAAAATATGGAGGTCTGTGATTATTAAAGTTCTAGCTATGTCGTCATGTTTCTTATGAAGTTGAGGTTAAAAACTGCAATCGATCTTTGTTGTGTATAATATATATATATATATATATATATATATATATATTACTATAATATATATATATATTATATATATATAGTATAGTATAAGTATAATAATGATTATAATAATATTATGATATATATATATATATATAGTATATAATATATATATATATATATAGTATATAAATTATATAATATATATAATATATATATATATATATATATATATAATATATATATATATTATATTATACATCGTATTATTATTATGTATATATATATATATATATATATATATATCATAAATATTATATATATATATATATATATAATATATATTAATATATATTTAGTGTTTTTTTTATTATATAAATATATATGTATATATATATATATATATATATATATATATATATATATATATATATATATATATATATATAAATATATATGTTCAAGTAGCTTCGAAAGTTGCATTGTACATCGAACACGTTACGAGTATGGTTGTGGGTAAATTCATGTTCTTCAGCCCTGCTACATGTATGGTGGCGGGCCCCACAAGCTGCGGTAAAACCTTTCTGCTGTTAAACATATTAAAGGATGGTGGAATTTTTGAGCATACACCTGTGAAAATAATCTGGTGCTATAGTGTATTCCAGGAGAAGTTTAATGAATATAATAATATAGTAGAATTCCATGAAGGTGTATACGATATTAAATCATTGGAAAATGTACAAGGTCATAAAGTTATAGTTCTGGACGACATGCTGCACAAGTTAAACGAAGATATAGCTGAGACGTTCACGGTGCATTCCCATCATTTAAATATATCTGTATTTTTCATTACACAGAACATTTTTCATCAAAGCAAGCACATGAGGACTGTTTCTTTAAACACTCAGTATCTGATTCTGTTTGGACAACGAAGAGATATGAGCCAGGTCAATGTTCTAGCGTCGCAGATGTTTCCGTTAGCAAGAAAAGAGTTCTTGAAAGTATATAAGAAGTAACTTCGATCCATACGGATACTTGCTGTGTGGAGCTTCCATCCTAGGAACACGCAATAGAGTCCTGATCCGCACCACACAAACCGCTTCTACGCATGAGATAGAAACTGTTACATTCATAGAAATAAGGAGTAGTTTGATTGTAAAGTATTTACCTCTTATAAAAAGATTTAAAAAGCTGAAACCGTCTGAAAAGCGTAAAATAATCTGTGATGATGAGAAGTTCGTCCAGTGTGTATGTGAACTCTGCTTGAATCTTATAAAGGGGAATGTTCCTTTAAACAAGCCTCAGAAGGTAAAGCTACGTCGACATAGAAACACCATTAAAAAACTCTCCCGTAACATAAAGCAGCTGAAAAATAAAAAGAAGGTGTTGCAGAAGGGGGGTGGTGTATTCCTACCTCTACTTTTCTCAGTTATTGCTCCTCTGATTACCAAGTGGATATCTTCATAATGAAGAAGGTCGCTTGTAAATAACGTTAAAAACGAGTATGAGAAATGAAGTGTAATACTACTGTCATCGTTGCAGAGAACCCATACTCAGCCTACACAATCACAGCCTTACGCAGGGGCGTCCTCACTGCAATTTCCACCCCCAATCATCATCATCATTCTCCTCGAGAGAACCACAACCTTTGACTGCTGGCACAAATATCATCAGCAAACTCTAGCTTACAGCTTGTTCGTTCCCTAAGTTTGAGGCGAGGAGTAACACATGATGAATTACGAGAAAGGGTTTTATACCGGAATATTTCAAATTCAGACATAAACATCATCGAGAAGCGTATCTTATAACCGAGGAGCAATGCAGAAATTATTAAGCCTCAAGGATTTGCATCTAAAGGGTACACTAAATAAGTCTGACGGAGAGGAAACAATTCTGCCCCTCGAAGTAAAACCTGAGATGAAGATTGAAGATAACTTAAGAAATATCCTAGAGGAGAGCTTGCCAGCCAGGGCTCGCAGATCAGGGCTAACTCTCTATAATATTTTAAAAGAACAAATAACTTGGAATGAGTTAGGTCAAATCATTATTGATGATGAGATAGTTAAAGGGTCAAACATTGTGGATTTAATAGCTTGATATCCTTCGCGCGGACTGGAAGATCAGGGGGGCTTTGTAAAACAGGCTGGCCCACAATCAAGGCAAGACGTTCAAACCTATAATTTTCCGCCGCTCTTTAATCTTGAACACACGCAGATTAGCAGACTTGGATGATATTCCTAAAACACCAAGACCCGATTCTAGTCCTTCAGGCATGTCCTACGCTTCAGATAAATTCAAACGGGTGGTTAAAGGAAGAGTAAGAAAAAAGCCGTGCTCCGGTCTTAAATGGATTAATTCATAGGTACGCCTATGATGTTATTTAATATTAATTAATTCAATTATATATATATATATTATTATACTAAGATATATATATATATATATATATATATATAATATATATATATAATATAATCTATATATTATATATATATATATATTATATATTATATATATATTATACTACTATAGGTAGAGTATATATAATATATGGTACCCTATACCTATATTCTGCCCTGGCCCACCTCTTATTGAGGGCCACACTGCTTCCAAGGAAGGCCGGCCCGCTTGCAGCCGGACAATCCAGCAGGGTGGGATGAGGATCGAAAAGACGGCAGCGGGGGGCGTCGAGAGGCTGGGCATCTGCAGAAGGAGGTGCTCTATTGTATCCTGAGAATTGTGGCATCTGGTGCAAGTGGGGGAGGTGACGTTGTCTAGTTTAAATCTATGTTTATATTGCATGAGTCTCGGGTGGTGACCCGATCTGCACCGAGCGAGGTCCATTTGGTTTCTTCTAGACAGCGTCTCTTCTATTGGGGAGAGTTTTGGGGAGGGGGTATTTAATAAAGTATTATTTGGGCAGTTTTGAAGGTAAGTGTTTGTTAGGTGGGAATGGATATGTGAAGTCCATGGCCTATTGGGAGGGGGCGGGGGAATTATATTATAAATGTTGTAATAAAATTGTGCAGGTGAGGAAGGGGGGGATTTTAGTCTTTGTCGAGGGGGATTGGAGAGAATTTGGTGACATGAATGGGTTGGGTTACGGGTCTTTTGGTAGAATTGGGTCCCTACCATCTCCAGATGTGTGGAAATGGGGAGGATGGAGGTTTCGTCGTGTAAATTTTGGATTGGGGTGGTTTTAGTGCAACCTGTGATAATTCTAAGGGCTGCGTTTTGGGAGATTTGTAGTTTATTTGTGTTTGATTTTGAGAGTTGCAGGGAACCATGCTGGGGAAGCGTAATTTAAGTTAGTTCTATCAGGAGTTGCTTAGTAGAAGTAGCTAGTGTAGTGTGTGTGTTACTGTCGTGCTGAATTGTGTTGGGAAAGGGTTTCGGAGGTGTTTAGTTTCCGTTGAGTTGATGAAAGTGATTTGGTCAATATGGGGGGAAAACGTCATGTGGGTGTTCGTGTATGTAGTTCCCTAGTATTTTGGGGGTTTTTGTTAAGTGGGAGGGTTAATTGGTTCAGAAGTAATTTAAGGATGAGGGGGGTCATTGAATGTCGTCGGCTGGTTAATAGGGTGATAGAGGACTAAGGGGGATGCTGTCATTACTGTTGTGATTAACCAGTTTTTGTCTAAAGAGTGTAGGTATCTTGAGTATGTGTGTTGTTGGCGTGATGTGTTAGCGCGGGTGTTGGGGAAATGAGGGGGGTCTTAATGTCGTCTGCTACGTGATTAGTTTGGATGGGGTGGTGATTGGGGTGGGTAGGTCTGCAGTGAAAAGTTGAATAAAAATGGAAGAGAGAATGGCTCCCTGTGGGACGCCGTTTTGTAATTTGATAGAGTGGGAGAGATTGGTTTTTATATATAGCTGTTTTGCAAAACGGTTGCGTGATTGAAATGTGGAAAAGCCCCCCCATTTTTTTTGTCATTTTTTTCTAAAGGGGAATGGGGATTTTTTGAATTAGGAGGTGTGTGGGGACGGTGTCAAATGCTTTGTCTATGTCTATTGCTGTGAGTATTGATCTATGGGAAGGTGATTGGTTGAAGCCGTTAATGATGTGTTGTGAGAGGGAAGTGAGGGCTGTGGTTGTAGAGTGGTTGCTTTTAAATCCGTGTTGGAAGTCTGGGAGAGGAATAGATTGGGAAATTTTATTTAATATTAATTTCTCTAGTAATTTACTGATGGAACAAAGCAGAGAAATTGGGCGATAGGAAGAAGGGAGTTGGGGGTCTTTTTTTGGTTTGAGTTTAGGGATTATGTATGCTTGTTTCCAGATTGGGGGAATGTAGTGAGTTGCAGGATTTATTGAAGATCGTCTGTCAAATTAGGAGGATTGCGCTTATTCCCAGCGTCGCTTTTAAGTGCAGTTGGATACTGGAGTCTGGGCTGCATGCTGTTGAATTTTTGAAGGGTTTTAATTTGGTTTTTCTGTTATCATGATTGTTTCGTGATGCGGAGGTATGGGTTGAGCATCTAGTTTGAGTTTTCTTAAGTTGTTTTTTCAGTTCTTTTCCTGTTATCGGGTGTGTGGTTTTGCGGGAGATCTTCAGCCGTCAATGTTTAGCGAGACTCGTCTCGATCTGTTGCTTTAGCGGCGAGGGGAGGGAGTTGTTAGCGTAGAGAATGGCGGATTCGTGAAGATGGTGGGGGGTTCGTTTCCGTCGAATTGTTTAACTCTTTTTGACTAACTTGCAGGTTATTCTTTCATTGTCTTTCGTGAGATGTTTTGTTTTGGAGCGTATTCAGAGAATTTTTTTAAGTGTGTTTCGCGTGGTTATGATTAGTGATTTCGGTTCGTTTAGCATTTGTTATTTGGTTACGAGATGTGGGGCGGTATATGGATTGCAGTTTTCGAAGGGAGCTTTCTTTGTCTTATAGCTTTGGGCTCGATGTTCGGGCGTTTAGTTTGGGATTCTGTATGATCTTCTGTGTCCCCTTGGGTAAATGTGCAAGGTTTTGCCGATTTGACTATGCGTTTTGCTTTAAGTGAGTGATGGAGGTGAGCAAGGGATTGTTAGTCGTGGATTTGTGTCTTGGTTAATCGTGAAGTTTCAAATAACTTAGTATATTCGGCCCAGTTTGTGCCTTTTCTTGTAGTTAGGTGTAGTAATGGTTTTTTTTTTTTGGGCGGGTTGATGGGGGGAATTTAGGGAAATAAGAATAGGAAGGTGGTCCGATTGTAGGTCAATAATGGTGTCCCAAGTAAGTAAGTGGTGAAGGAGAAGGGGAACAAAATGTGACGTCTGGGGAAGTTGGGGATTGGTTGGCTTGGGGAGGGATTCGGGTGGGGAGGTGTTTTGACTCATAGCCGACTACCTCCTTAGCGCGTCCCCTCCTAGTTCGTTAAAGGATATGATTGCCTCCGGGGGTCAGAGGGTAGTCTTCTGTAACACAGCAGTTTGTGGTGAGCATTAAAGTCTCCTCCGAGGATGAGGTTTGGGTATGTGGATAAGGGTGTTAGGGGGGAGTGAGGTTATTTGGTGGGGGGTTTGGGGAAGTGGGGTGGCGAATATAGAGATTGATGATATTATAGGTGGTCTTATTCAAAAGGATGGAACAGGATTGGGATTTTATTAGTGCGTTTGGTAATAGCGTGGAGGTGTCGGGGGTTGTGTTGTGGTAAGTAATGTTGTTCTGGATCAGTGTTAGGAGGGAGTGTTGGGGTGGGTGGGAGGGGGAGTAGATAGCGTCATAACCGTAAAAAGTGGGGAGTGGGGTATTTTGGGGGAGGGAAGCTTCTTGAATGATGGCTATATATGGATATTATGTTTTTTAAGGAAGTGGTTGAGTTCTATAGATTTATTGGTTAGGCCATTGATATTTAATTGTAGTATATTGAGAGTTAGGGGGTTAGTTTTGGGGAGGGGGGGGGTTTTGAATACTAGTGGGAGGTTTGCATATTGCGCAGAAATAGCCTATGTTATCTCTGGGGAGCTTTTGGAATGGGGAGCAGGTCAGGTGAACCCACCCGAGACAGCTTTTGCATTGGACGCTGTTTAGTCCTACTATTAGTTGGCATATGGGGCAATAAAATCTATGGGGACCTGGGTTTTTCTCGACGTCACCCGACCGAAGAAGAAGTAGTCCCATCGCCAAGAAAGAAGAAACAGCCAGAAAAGATAGATTGGAGATGTTGTTAAAGAAGTAAGATAAAGGTGTTAGAAAAACAAAGATATCTCCGACCTGTTGACCCGGCGTCCGTCCGGATCCTGTCGACAATGTCCCTCCTGGTGGAGGGGGGGATGTTGAGCGTTCTTGTAGCTTCTCCCCCGGGGTAGAAGTGTCTTCGTCTTGAAGAGTTCTTCAATATATATATATATATATATATATACCCATTTTGATTATGGTATGTAGAACATTAGTGGTAAATAAAAAATTGCTCACATTATGAAACTCCTTTTTATATTTTCATTTAACATGTTCATATATATCTATATATATATACTACTATATTTATCTATATAAATATATATATATATATATAATATATATATATATTATATATATATATATATATATATATATATATATATATATATATATAATGTTTTTACTTATGTCAGTAGACACCATGGAGGCTAAGGAAGTGGTTGATAAGTATTATTACGATGTGAAGGAGCCTAATAGCTATGGTGGGTTCACAAGGTTTGCCTCGAGGTTTCCGGACATTGGGCGGAAAGAGTTGAAAGCATATTTAGAGGGTGAGGAGGCTTTCACTCTACATAAACCTGTTCGCAGAAAATTTCCTACCCGGAAAACCATAGCCCCCTGTCTCGATAGCGTATGGCAGCTGGATTTATCCGAAATGGTTAAATACAGCTCGTACAACGATGGCTATCAATACATACTTTTTACCATTGATGTGTATTCTAGATATTTATGGTTAAAACCTTTAAAAGATAAAAAGTCAGGTACTGTATCTGAGGCCTTGAGAGAAATTATAGAGGGTGACAGGCGATGGCCAAGAATGCTGTGGACGGATCAAGGCACTGAGTTTCTAGGTCGAGAATTTCAAGAATTAGTTAAAGAGCATGACATGGGGTATTACAATACATTCTCAGTGAATAAAGCAGCTATAGTTGAAAGAGTACAGCGAACTATCAAGGAGAAAATGCACCGGTACTTTACCCGCATGAACACTTTTAAGTATATTGACATACTACAAGACCTTGCTCATTCTTATAATAGATCGTTTCACAGAACTATAAAATCTACCCCCCTAGAAATGTCGAAAATAAAGCCTGCGTTGCTGCCTCATTCACAACGAAGAGTCAGGAAAATAAAGGATAATTCAGGTGTATGCCTAGGTGATTATGTACGAGTTTCCAGAGAGGCGGCAAGGTTTAGGAAAGGCTATGAATCAGGGTGGTCTACAGAGGTTTTCAAAGTTCACAATATTCGAGACTTCCCTTATGACGGTTTAAAATTATATTATTTGGAAGATTTAGACGGTGAAAAGATAAAAGGCGGATTTTATAAACAGGAAATACAAAAAATACGCTTCAACCCTGAAAGTAATGTGTATAAAATTGAAAAGATATTAGGCTCGAAAGGAAAGGGTCGAAATAAACAGTACTTGGTTAAATGGGTAGGTTATCCTGACAAGTTTAACTCGTATATAAAAGCAAGTGAAATTAAGAATCATTAATCAGTATTCATTGTGACCATGGCGAGTGCAGATCACTTCTATTTAACTCTGCCTTCATCGGCCTCGATGAATCTACATCCTGATAATAAACTCTCAGACTTCACGACAGAGCTACTGAACCCTATTGACATTGAAAGAGACGTTTATGAAGTAGGGTTGTGTGAAGTGATATTAAATACGGATGTGGAAAATGTACCGATATTAAATACAGATGTGGAAAATGTTCCGCATAATCTTTATTGGATGAATGTCTACAGAAGTGTAGATTGTGTTGAAACTATATTGGATGTGAAGAACACAGGTGCTCTAAACCGCGTTACTATGGGTACAAGAGAATACTTTTATGAAAGAATTGTATTGAGAAAATCCTATTTTAAGTCAGTTCCTGCAATGTTCAGTTATTTAAATACGCTTTTAGCGACTAGTAATATGTGTAGAGATCTAATTTACAACACAGATATTCATCCCTCTGATGACGAAGTATTAATTACTTTGAGATCAACGGCCGGCATTAACCTTAGAGATATTGACGTGTTTTTCCTCAGGAGATCGTCATGGCAACGGAAACACGTTCATGAACGTAAAGGATGGTTAGATGTACTGCATGATGTACCTACTATGCTGAAGAGGGTTATGAAAACAGTAGAAAACGATCATATAACCAAGGAAGAATTAATCGACGAGCAAGATAGGGTATTACATTATACTTGTATTACCTCCGAGATGCTCAAACACCCCGGGATGGCATATGTTTACACTGACATAGTGGAGGGCGACATATAGTGGGCGACACACAGCTCCTCGTTAAGGGGTAGTCTTATTTTCCTCAGGGAGTAAGGTAATAAATTCCCAAAATGTGCACTATGCTTCTCCACTGAAACCAGGTCATTGAATCGGATCTATAAGAGTACATATAAAGGACGTGGAAGGACGGCCATACCCATTTACAAGTGGCACATTGATGTGTAAAGTCCACATTAGAAAGAAACGTACGCATCAACTATAACATGATGGAGCATTTTTTAATCAGAATTGAAAATCTCATCTATATGCTACTTGAGTTCATTCAAGAAATAGATGCCTCTGCAGGATATATAAGGGTCATAATCAATTGCATTTTTTCATTCATTGATGCACTCTTGCAGTGTAAAGACAGTATAGGAAAGAAGCTCCAGTTACATAAGTAATAAACATGGAAAGAGTATTCATTGGCTCGAGATCACAAAGAGGATACGGTCTTGGAGGATTTTTCACTAAGTTATTGCGAAGCGCCATTCCCGTATTTAGAAGAGGGGGTGAATATTTAGGTAAAAAAGCTATAAGAACAGGATTGCACACTATGCAGGATATAGCGACAGGAGCCAATCCTCGTGCATCATTAAAAAGACGGATTGCTGAGGTTTCTGACGAGATGCTCGATGACGTTAAACGCAAAATAAGACGTAAAATGACAGGACATGGCAGGGTTAAAGTTAAAGGACGCAGGAATGTCACAAATAGGAAAAAGCCTAAGACTAAGAGAGCTCTGAAGAAGAAAGGTCATAAGAAAATCACAACCCGGAAAAACCCTAAGGCTAAAAGGCACAGGTCTACAAAACGTATTGATGTATTTACCATTTAACTACTATGTGGTATCTTTAACTACAACTTTCGGCTACCATGTATATAAGGGGGTTACATCTGAAGCTTTGTTCATTATTCAGCCTAACACCACACCAACAAGATGCATTTCCTTCACCCTGCTAGTCCAGACTGCTGCAAGAGCGAATTGGATCTCTTCTCGATGAATCCTACTCAGATTAGCGTGAGCGACAGCAACTTCATCAGCATTAATCCCACACACTCGATAACCAGCACTGACGTTCCTTTAGAGTTCAATATCCCAGGCGCCTCAGACCAATATCTAGATCCATCTAATGTATTTCTATATTTTAAAACGAAATTGACAAACCCTGATGGCACAGACCTTCCTACAGGCGACGACCACATAGTGTATGCAGAGTCAAACTTCCTATATACTTGTTTTAACCAGATTGATGTTTATCTCAATGAAACTTCGCTTGGCACTTCAGCAGCTAGTTATCCTTATAGAAGCTACAAGATGATGCTACACATGTAGATAAACAAACTCATATTCAATCATGTGGTTTTTACAGCTTCAAAGATGAGGCTTCACATGTAGATAAAGCGGCAAAAGTCATAAATAACACTTATGAATTCTACGGCCGTTTAAATGGTGATATATTCTCTCAGGAAAGTACTTTATTCTTCCTTCTGTAGATGCTAGAATCCGCTTATCCCGTTCAAGTCCGAAATTTGCACTTAAAATAAAAAGTAATCCTACTGCTACAACTGCATGTCCAGAACCTGTCTTCAAACTGCTAGAAGCTTTTCTCTATGTTAGAAAGGTGAAGTTATTTCCCCAAAGGCATTTGGAAATTGAGAAATCGCTTTTAACAACCACAGCCAAGTACCCAATCAGAAGAGTAGAAAACAAATGTATTTAACTTCAGTCACGATTATCAAGCAAATCAGCATTCGCAACATCGTTTAACGGGGTAATCTACTCAAAAAGTAATAGCGGAATTAGTGGAACACTGAGGCATTTCAGGTCATTAAAAAATCACCATAATAATTTGCCCCTTCAACCTTCAGGGGTGTCATTTTACATGAATGACAGCCTTTACGGACCGTGATTATGAATGTCAATATAATGGGGTGCAATCATCTATGTTCGCGACTTTCCACGACTAATAGCCAACTGTTTCATGCGGGTGATATGTGGTACTGGAATGAAACTTGAAGAATCGCAAAGAATAGTAATTTATACGCGTTTGATCTCAGCGCAGATCTTTCAGCTTGTAACGCGAGTCATTTAAACATTCTGAGAAAGGGAACATTAGGACTCAATCTCTCATTTAGCGGAAGTCTACAAACATCCATCACCGTCATCGTTTATCTGGAACACCCTCAGCTTATTGAAATTGACCGAGCCCGTAATGTGCTTTTGAATTACTAAAGATGATTCTTTTGAATTACTAAAGATGAATGAAGAAGAAATAAAAGTTATGTTTAAAAACGAGCCTCGATTTTTAGGGGTGTTCGCTATTAATGAAGTAGATTCTGTGAGGCTGAAGAAGGATAGTGGATTCGTGTTCAACACATCGCCTCGAGATGTAACGTCGTGGGGACATTGGATTTCCATCTACAAGACGAAGAATGGCATTGTGCACCTGTTTGATTCTTTAAACTTGAAATTTATTTTGGATAATCATTACATCATTTCATTTTTAAAATATAACAATGTAAATTATATAAAAACTTTGGCTCGTGCTGTTCAACCCTCATACTCTAGTTTATGCGGAGTTTATTGTGTTTATTTCATCAAATGTTTTTTAAACAATGTCTGCTTCGATGAAATTGTAAATATTTTCGATGCTAAAAATTTATATGTCAATGATTATTTAGTTTCCGACTACATAAAAATGCTTTTAAAATAAAAACATATTTTACTAACCTTTTAGTATATATATACTATATATATATATATATAATATATATATATATAATATATATATATATATTATATTATAGTTTATATAAAAAATAGATACGTATTATATATATATCAAGAGATAGCTGTGTATAAATGGTAAAGGCTCATGAAAATTTACGTTTATGACGTCACTAGTTTAAAGGCTAGGGCTACACTGGTATCTGTTGAGGGTTTAGATAGAGTGCTGGAAGGTGTAGCGTTAACAGTTTCTGTCATTATAATACATTTTAAAAACGTTGCAGCTATGGGAGTTAAAAACATATATTCAAAAGTGGTGGTTCATTTTAAAATCATGGTATACATGTGCTAGTCACACATCGGATTTTTCAGATAGGCATCCCTACACGCCCCGTGATCCCTCCAAATTGCGTGTTGTTGGTGTATAGTGTATCAGATGGTCGTATAGGCGGCTATACGATGCGAGCTACAGCTGCAGCGAAGGAGGGATGTGAAACTGCGTACTTCGATGTAACATTAAAGTGTAATAGAGGTGTTCCAATACTGGATGGTCATATAGAGAAAATTATAGAGCTAAATAGTATGCTTAAAACATTTACAGTCAACGTACAACGATTTAAAATGCAGATCCCTCTATCCATCTATCTAAAAATTTCATTTAAGATGCGTTTTTTGGTCGACAAAGATCTTGAGGAGTGTAAAAAGAAGCTGGTTAATTATATAATAACAATTATAAGAACCGAAGTTTCTAGAGATTTTGTTACATTTCCACCTGGGACTCCTGGGATGTCTGCCGGGTTGGAGGTAATATATATAGTATATCTATATATATATATATATAATATATATATAATAATATTATATATATATATATATATATATATATATATATATATATATATATATAATATATTATTAAGCTACTCACCATTATGATATTTACTGATGTAGCCAATAAATTTTAGAGTTTTTTTAAAAAAAACTTTCTCTATCTGTATGTTTTAAAAACAAGCAAGTGATAAATAATAATAACATATATAATAATAAAATAATAATTAATAATAATCCAATAATAATAATAATAATAATAATAATAATAATAATAATAATAATGATAATCAATAATAATAATAAAATATAATAATAATATAATAATAATAATAATAATATATAATAATATGATGAATAAGATGAGAAGGAGAAGGACGAAGAAGGAATAACACGACTCTAATTGGAAAGCGGCCATATGGCAGTTTTGAAGATGAATCATTTGTAGATTGGACTTGAACATGGAATGATAACTGATGGTTGTAGATTGCGATGGAGAAGAGGATGATGAAAAAGCTGAAGAACGAAATGGGTGAACAAGATTTAGAGTTAGCATCACTCTTTCAATAGCTTTATGTTTAAATCATGATGCCACGAATGTAATAACAATAATGAAGATAAATAAAAATAATAATAATAACTAGATAATAACATAATAATAATAATAATAATTAATAATAATATAATAATAATAAAATAAAGATAAATAATAATAATAATATAATATAATTAAAGAAAACCGCATGAACTCCAGGGTTTGAAAGATATGTGTGTGTTGTGGCTGCTCTCTCTCTCTCTCTCTCTTTCTCTCTCTCTTCTCTCTCTTCCTCTCTCTCTCTCTCTCATTTTCTCTCCTCTCATCTCTCTCTCTCTCTCCTCTTCCTCCTCTCTCTCTCCTCTCTCTCTCTTTCTCTCTCTCTCAGTCGGGTATTTCGCGAGACATTGGTACTTTCTAAAAAGGGTGA
>JABUQX010019692.1:0-55633 GCA_015478945.1 Trachelipus rathkii
TAAGCGATTTCATGCTCTTATTTTCCGTAAAAATTAAATTATTATATTATGGTAATTTACTAATATTTTTTTCACCAACGGTGCTCATTTATGAAAAATGTTATAATCCTAAATTAAATATTTTCCTGAAATAAAAAAAGAACATATGATAAATTAAAAAAAATGATTTTAAATAAATAAAAATATTAAAATCGTCGGGGCTATAAAGCTAGTAAATCGTCATTAACTTAATAATTACGATTTCATGCATTGAGAGAAAGAGGATATCATTCAAATTCGGAAGGTTTAGGAAACATCCTAATTTATAAAGAACTGAACTATAAATCCACTAGTTAAACACCCCATCACTCGCGTGAGTATTTTATCTAGGAAATAATTTAAATATTTAAAATTTATAAGTATATATTTACGCATAATTAGTTTTAAAAAATCATCCGCTAAATATTTGTATTTTTTGGAAATATTATATTATATTATATTAACCTTTTTGAAGGAAAAAACTTAGATAAAAATATACATTTCATAGGGCTAATTTTAAAATTCGTTCCGCAGACGAGGAAAACTATTCGCCGCAACATTACACGCACGATGACAATACTCGAAGATGTTACCATCGATAGGGAAGAAATTTTACGAAGGGCAGGCAAAACGCCACTCAAGATTTACAAACGCCGCAGCGAAGAAGAAAAGGCTAAATTTCGCAATTACATTTACAAATGTAGAAAGAAATTAGTATTTTAAATCTATATCGCTTTAACGTTGTATAATTTACAAAACATAATAAAAAATAAAACTAACTAGTTTCTTCTAAATCCACGCCCACATTTTTACTTTTTATCAAACCTAATGCGGCTAGAGGCTGTCTGACCTGACACGTCATCTGCCTCGTCGGTGGGAATGCGGAATACGAGAACCGACCATCCATCGGAAATGAAGATGTTTTCTTTCGATCGATATCGTCGTGGTGGTTGTCGTCTTTGTCCGTTTTCTGGAATAAACAACCTGCCCCGTAATGTCTCAGCAGATCCACTATGACGTCACATTTTTCGTGCTCTTTCTGGCGCATCGTTTCTAAAAATTCGTTATCCATCATTTCGCCGAAGAATTTCAGTTTGCCTCGAAATATAAAAGCGTCGTCTTCGTCCACGTAGGCAAAAACCTTATTTTTTTTTCCACTCGCGCGTTATCTTCTTGCCACGGCCTGTACGGACACAAATATCCGCCCATGGCGTGCTGACCTTCCGCTATCGTTTGACCGCATTCGTAGCCCGAAAACGAGAGCGTCGTAATCGGATAGTTGTGAACGAATTTTAATGGCGGGTGGGGCGAACGGGAGGTTCCCCTTCCTCCGTTCTCGCCATACTCTCCCTTTAGGTAATCGAACCCGCTCCAAAGAATCGCGTACGGCGTTCCGAATTGCGCAACGATATCTTTAGCGCCATCTTCGCGAGAATTTTGCGCGTTTGCGCAAATCGTGCTCGGCATGACGGTTAAGAGCGATTCTAAAAACCTAGTAACCTCCGCATGATAATAATCTTCGGCCCCCGACCCTAATAATAATTTAGGGTAGAGGTAATCGAATCGGTTTTTATCGTCGTTCACTCTGAGTTCCGGTAAACCGTTGGAATTTACGTTATTAGCGTCGGGTTCCGACAAAGGTTCGTCGATCAATTGCCTCCCCCACATGTAGCTCATGGATTCGGTGTTGTGAGGAGAAACCATAAAATAATTCGGGGCGAGGGGCAGTTTCCCATAATACTGTTTTCCGAGGGGGCGAAACATTTTGCTCAAATCGCGCGGGAGTTCCGAGTTGGCCTTAATTCTCAAATAGGCGACGTATAATCTCGCGTCGGTGCACGGAATCCGTTTTTGAAATACGAACGGAGTTAGTTTAGTGCTTCGGCTGAGAAATCCAGAAAAGGTGATGCTTTTTGCTCCCACGTCTCGCGATTTTTTGAGAACGGACGAAAATACCTTTTGGCACGATATTTCGCACGTACAGCCGCACGTGTGGATGGGAATCTTTTCGGTGGTATCTTTTCTTTTCGAGACGTGCGAATCTTTCGTCGCCTTATACGCGTGTTTGAACGCGTGGTGGTAGTTTTTGAACCCTTTCCACGCCCGTTCGTCTTTTAAAAAAACCCGTTCTTCCGAACCGACTGTGGGATACGACGTGGTATCGTTCGCTATAAACGCGGGCAGATATTGGTTCAGATTTCCTCCCAACCATCCGTCGCCTTCGCTCAGGTATTTATACTGGCCTAGGTAAACCTGTACGTGCTTTTTGTTGTGCTGGGAGAAATGAAGGAGGAGCCCCTTATCGTCGTCGTCGTTTTCGTTTTCGACGTTCGCGAACTCGCGGTTAGCTTGGTTTATCGCCTGAAAATAGCACTCTAAAGCCGGAACGGTTGGTCGATAGACGCTTTTGCCGTATTCCCGGAAATTACCCTCGGAAAATTCTTTCCGACACAACGATTTTTTAACCTTCTCCCAAGCGTACCTCTTGGCCGTGTAATCGGTCAGTCGATTTTCGCTATCCCCCAGCAGCGCGTATTGGTTGGAAAATTTCTTCAAGCGAGCTCGCGCGTCCTCCCCCATTAGCCTTTTGCTAAAATCGACGTGTTCGATAAAGGAAACCGGGCTGCTCGGGGGGTAATTCAAGACGGAAGCGCCTTTCAGAAAGTTTTCGGAGCTCATCAGTTGATGCTTCACGAAGTCGGGCTTTTTCCCCCGCTCGCCGGTTACGAAATTGTAGCGAATAGACGCCGGGTTATCTAGGTCGTACTGCTGCAAACCGAACACAGTTGTGTGGGAATTGAAATTACTAATCACGTTTTTACCCAACGCGATTCTCGGTACGGGTATGGGGATGATTTTTCTTCGTTCGAGCTCCGTTTCTCGGGCGGTAGAGGTCGCGGTTCTTAAAGTAGTTGTGAATTAGAATCACGAGCGAGTCTGCGCGCGAAAAGATCCCGTCCATTAGTAAAGAGCTCGAGTAAAAATCGGTCAGTTTTGGAGAATTCGCGGAAAGTTCTTCGCAAACCCAATTTCTTTTCCAGCCGTTCGGTGCGCGCGTTCCTATTGTCGTCGGTTCGAGGAGCAAACCCCCCAAAGCGTCTAAAGTTTGCATCGTGCTATCTGAATCGAAACATTTTTTCAACTCGTTGTCCGTATGGTGAGATTCGTAAATGGTCGGAAAATTTTTTTTTAAATTAGCGGGCACCCGCCCTCCGCCGACGAGCCCCCTGAAAATGTTCACGACGGGATAAAAGGAAGCGCCTCTTCTGAAAGAATTCGAAGTCAAAAAAGTTCGACTGAAGGGGGGTCGCGTTTCTATCGAAGACTCCGACGACGACTTCGACGCTACCGCAGCGGAAGCCGAGTTACAGACGCCGTAATTAGTTCGGTGCATATCGTGCTCGCTGGGAACTAAATATGCGCCGGCGACGATGCCGGGGTCGTTCATTCTTTGCATGAACAAATCGTGCTTTTCCGACTCGTCCAAGTCGTCAGCGTCAACTTTACCCTTGTTCCTGAATTTCACCAGCGTCTTTTCTTCGTTCAAATTTGTCTTCCTCTTAATCGATCCGTCGCGCATATGAACGCCGCCCGGATAGACCCTCCCCGCGGACGAGAGTAAAGCGACGGAATGCTCCATCGAAGTTTTCCCGAGACCGGGGTAGCTAAATTTCGACGAAGGGACCACTTTTAGCGACGCGTTCGGAGCGGTCGCGAAACCCCCTTCCCTAACGACGTCCCCTCCCCGAAATTCCGGACCGTCTTCGACGAAAGCCGATACACTGCCGCTTCCGGCGCAAGAAACCACACCGCCGCCGTACATCCTATTCTTCCTGTAGCGACCGAGCTCGTCGATTCCGTCTTTTCTGAGGCAAGCCGAGTTTACCAAGTGACCGCCCACGGCGTCCCCGATATCGTCGTACAAGCCGCCCATCTCGGTTATCGCCGAGTACCCGAAAGCCGCGTTTTTCGATTCGATTCCCGGGGCGGGAATGCAATGATCACGACCCCGCAAAGCCGAATCGAAAAATCTTTCGATGCTGAACAAGTAAGATTTATCGAAAGAACGTTCTTCAGAAAAAATGTCGCCGGAACTCGCTCTACCGGCGTCCGAGATCGAGTGTTTATCGACGATTGTTTTAACGTTCACGGATAGAGTGGGGTTGCATACGCAAACGTAATCGTTGTCGTTGTCGTCGTCGTTGTCGTCGTCTTCGCCTTCTTTTTTATTTTTTCCGACGAAACCGTAATCGAAAACAACACCGCTATCCCGCTCTTTTTTCTTTTTTCTCCTCAATTTAACGGAACATTCCTTTATTTCCCTATTACGCACGCACGTCGGAGCCCCATTTTTTTGCATTTCGTTCCGGTAACCGGCAGAGCAAAGGCATTTTAATTTTTTAGAATTCGATATGTCGAAATCTATATCGTAGGCACTCGTGACCGGGAGGTCCGTTCGGGGATGAAGAATTACGCCGTGAGGAAAGCAGGCTCGAATTTTATCGCACGGGGCCTTGTGAATCGGAGTTTTAGAGTACAACGTGATCGGGTCTTCTCGTTCTTCTTCTTCCTCCTCTTCATCCTCATCATCCTTCTCCTTCCATTCTCGCCCTCCGACGGATTTATCGACTATATCTTTATTAACGCACAGGGTTGTGCTCGTTACGTAAACATCGTTATTAAAATTTCTCACTGTCCCCGGAACGACGCGAGTCGTGAAGCGATTAAAAAATTCTAATTTTCCGTCCGTCTTCTCTTTTACGAGACAAACGCCGGTGTCGGGAGGAAAATGGTTCGAGGGATAATCTTTAGAATCGAGGCGCACTAAGGGGTTACCGGAAACATTTACGCACCGAGCGCTGAATTCCACGCACGACAAGCATTGGGTTGATGGATTTTTTTTTGGATCGCACTTTACCAATTTTCGCTGGCAGTGATCGTTGTGAACGGTAACGCGTATCTCGGAAAGTGGAAAATCGTTTATCGAGGGAAGGGAATAAACGTACTTTTTATTTTTCTTCGAAGCCTTTTTTATCGTTCTTTAAAGTCTTCTTGGTCATAATTGAAATAAAACGAATGTAGGATGAGATAGATAGGTTTATTTAATAAAAAAAGAACATTAAAAATATTTAAATTATTTACATTGTTTTTAAATTCCCTGCGCGTCAAGCAGATCTCGATAAACGTTGTCGCTTTCGCTGGGCGATGGATGATATTGACTGTAATCGGGGGAATATAGCTTCGAGATATCCGGGGTTTGAACTCTGATCGGTTGAGGTGTGGCCAGAGTTACAGGACTATTGTCCTTATAGGGTGATGGTACTCGCTCGGCGAGTGGAGACGTCGGCATCAAGGTAACGGGGGTTGGCACTCGCGATGGGGGCGAAGGCGCCGCGGATAAGTTAACGGGTGTTGGTGGTGGGAGAGTCGGCTCGGTGAAAGAAGAAGAAGGAACAGCCGTCGCCGCCGAAGAAATTTTTCTTTTCTTCGCGGGTGACGTTGAATTACCGCCTCTACAGCCGGATTTGGAGGTGGAGGCGGTAGGCGAATTACAAACGCCTTCGACCGCATGATCATTTATCCTGAAATTATTTTTATAAAGTAGGTCTTGGGTCACGTCTAAGGTGAGGTCATTGACGGTTTTCTTTTTACAAGATCCGATAAGTCTTTCGCCTTTACGTAGCATTTTAATCAAGTAGTCTTCCGACGATTCCCGGATTTTTTGAAGAGCGTCATCGTCTATCCTCGCGACGTCGGGGAACGTACGACTAAGCGTCTCCTTCACGAACCTCTTCATCGGAGCTTTCTTTATCTCCAATTTCTCACCGTTTTCGTGGGCTTTCTTCTCTTTCTTTTCTTTATTTTTCACGACTTTAGTGTTACTTTTATTAAGCTCCTTTCTTTTTTTCGCAGCCTTTTTACGCGAAGCCGCCTCCGGTGGGATTTCGTCGCCTTCGGAGCCTGGCACTTTTTCTTTAACGCGTTTATTTTTGGGGGGCGCTCGTTTTTTCTTAGCTTTGGTGACTCGTTTGGTTTTCTTTACTTCTCGTTTTTTCTTAACCGGCTTACTATTTTTGGGAGGGTTTTTCTTACGCTCTTTAGTTACATTTTTTTTACCAATCCCTTTCCCTCTTCCTTTTCCATCCGCGTTCGTCGAAGCTACGCCAGAAGTCGTTGCGATTTCGGAGTTTTCCTTCTTTCCTTTATTTACTTTCCCACTTTTATTCGGAAAATTCGTCTTACCTACGCCGGAGGAGGTCGATGCTTTAATTTCGTCATCGCGTTTAGGAGTTCTCATCTTTTTTCCGCCGCGTCGTTGTAATTTATATGTATAAAGAGTTCGCGTACGTAGGCAAAAAATAATAAAAATATAACGAAAAAAATTTATTTATTATTCGCGTTTTATTCGAATGAAAATGAGCTTTTATTCGGGCTTGGAGGATATCGACGCGATTTCGTTGTGGTAGTTTTTAGACATCATTTCCGACGACATATACGATATCTTGAGAATGTCGTCCATATTCAAACCACCGGAACCCACGATTTCTCGACGGAACGCGTCCCAGCCAAAAATGTCTCCTAGGAATTTGAGGTGTTCGGAGATGCAAAAATTGAAAGAATATAAAAAAACGAAGAACGGTACAACGTCATCTATAGAAATTTTGTTCGTCACCGTTTTAATTACGGTTGTGGTAGTTTTCAAGTCCTTGACGCCTCTTTTCAATTTCCCGAGCAGGGAAACCACCTGGTAGAGTCTCTGCGTACTCGAAACGCCCGCGCTCGAAACCGGAAACTCGAAATTATTGCGCTTACCTTTTTCTCTGTCGCCGTCGCCGTCCCCGTCGTGTTCTTCTTTCTCGTTGTTCAATAATCTCTCTAGGAAACTCTTTTTATCGGCGTTACCATTTCCTCCCGAAGACTTTTTAGCCCCCTCGTACTCGTTCAAAATTTTGATCAGATCTTTCGTTTTCTGATTACACCTATCCTCGATTTTGTCGATAAAGGATCGCAAATTTTTTTTATCGTCCTCGCTGTTCATAATGGAATAAAAAAGTTTTAGGTAATTTTTGTCGTCGTCTTTCTCTCCCGAAGTGGTAGGCGATTCGTTTCCTCCTTCGCTTTCTTTCGTTTCCTTTTTCCCGTCGTCGTCTTCCTCTTCTTGATCTTCTTCCGCAACCATAGACGGCGGTCCGTGGTCGTCGTCCTCCGTTTCTATTCGGACCCTTTTGTTCGTTGTCGTCTTCTTTTTCCCTCTGCCTCTTTTTCTTTTTAAAATGCTGCCGCCCCCGTCGGCGCCAACGTTTTTCTCGCTACCGCCGCCATCCCGGCCATCGTCTTTGTCTTTGTTTTCGCATTTTATATTTCGGCTCAAAAACTGAATGAGGTTTTCGCAAAGATTCTCGCCGACGCCTTTCTTCGTGCCCGTCGTGGTGTTTTTTGACGGCTTGATGTTCGCGAAAGATCGGTTGATGATCGGTTGAAAATTAGAATAATCTCTCGCGTTAAAACTGGTTTTTGTGTTAATAATACCGGTCAATAAATTCATTACTTCGTTTAATAGGTTAAACACTCGGTCTTTATCGATTACAGTCCCGTTATTATTTTTAATAAAGTCTCTGTCTCGTACGTCGTTCAAGACCCGTTCCTCCTCGGACTGGGGGGGTAAACCCGAGGCTTCCCGAGTTATATCGGGGTCTGACTCTCCATCACCGCCCTTTCGACGGTGTTCATTTTCAGTTTTCGAGGAAAGAGAATTAAAATCCTTTTCCTCTAAGTTAAATCCGCTTTCTTGAAAATTTTGAATGTGCGGAGGAGTATTGATGGAATCGTTATAAAAGAAATCTAAAGAAGGGGTGGTGAAGCTGTAATTGTCGGAGCGGTTGTTATACCCACTCCCGGAAACACTCTCGTTATTCGACGTATTTTCATCACCGTCGTCATCTATTAATTCGCGAAAGAAGTCGGGAATTTCATTAGAAAATGAGTCACAACCAGTCGCGGCACTGTCGACGAAGGAATCCATCGCACCTCGTCGGGTCAATTATCGGCGTTTCTCTAATCAGCTTCGCTTAAATAATTATTTATTTGTAGATGTTTCCTGTTTTCGTTTATATTTCTTTGTTTTAATTAAAAACTACAATTAATAGATAGCTAAAATTAAAAAATAAGTAATTTTCTAATAAATTAGTATTTAATTCGTAAAAAATAATAATAATTCTTCTTTCGCAAATATGTTCACGCTTCTCTTCACCCACCTAGCCGATTTTATGTGGGACCGCCGGTGTAATACCAACCAGGTCGTATCGTTCGATTTTTTTATTAAAATAACTAATCGACTGAAATTTATTACAACTTAAAAAATAAAATAAAATGCTGAAAAAATAGTTGTTTCACTCACACTTCATTGTAAATATTCACCCCTCTCGCTAGGTAGCTTATTTTATACGGAACTGGTAATTTATGCCCGATCGAGTTTGCGTAATACGCCGGATGCAAAAATGAAGCCTCGTTCGGTGATAGATCGTCGACCCGACTGTTCCGTCCGGTCGATAAACAACGAATGACGTATTCCCTGCAGTTTACTTCATCACCGGGTAAAACCTCGATCCTACTCATTCGGAATAAGAAATTATCGACATTAGGACCCTTTTTATTATCGCTACTCGCACTGGAATGTTCTCCACTTCGATCGTTCTCGTCCTTGTCCGACGTAAAATAAAAATCTGGACGTCCGTCCCTGTAAACGACGGATAAATTTTTGAGAAGCAAATATTTAGAAATCGTAGCTGTCGCCGTCGTCGTCGTTTTACGCCTTCGCCCGTCGATATCGGCAATCGCGCGCGCGGAAGCGTTCCCGACGAGAGGTTCCAGCTTTTCTTTCCTAACGCTTGGGAAGAAAGCCGAATTTAAATTTTTTTTATATTCCTTAATCGCATCCGAATTTTTAATCCTGCCGAGCCTTTCTTTCGCGGTCGCTTTGATCCCGCCCCTGTCGTACATTTTATACATGAAAAAGACGTCGATTTTCCTCAATTCTCTTACCGTGAAGTAATTTTCTATACTTTCGAAATGGTCGAATTCATCGTTCTCGAAACGACCGTATTTGATCGTTTTAAAAAGATCCACGATAAAAATTTCGACGCTTTCGGCCGTAGATTTTACGACTCCGGCGACTTTCGATAAATTCGAGCCATCGAAGCGATTCGATCCATTGGATACGTTCACGGAAATTAGATTATCGATAGAGAAACAAAGACCGTTACGATCTCCGCTCTTAATTAAAAAATTTTCCAATACCTTCAATCGACCCTTCACGCATATCAAATACGTTCCCATTATTTTAACTAAATATCCATAGACGAGGGAAGAGAGGATATTTAATTTATTTCCGTCAGCGTCGCTCCACTCTCCATTGCGTCGCTTTCTATTCACGAAATAAGATATCAGTTCTAAAATTTTACCGTTTTTATCCAACTTGTCGGCGTGGAAAACGATCTCCTTAACGGACGAAAATAATACTCCCGTTAATCGACGCTCGTATTCGCTAGCGTCTTTTTCGGTTTCGAGTTTTTTTACGTGCTCGAGAAACTGAGTCAGAATGTAAAAATCTACCACCGCTATCAATTGAATTAAACTATTGAAAGAAGCGAAAGATTGGGAGGAGTGGTGTTGGTGATGGTGGTGATAATAAGACCCGTTGTTTTCGACGCCGAATAAAAAATTTGAAAATTGCAGTAAAATCTTTTCGATATCGCTGAGAAACGCGTCAAATTTGCTTTCGGTCAGAAATTGGGCTAACTTTCCTTCCTTTAAAAAGCTAATCAGCGTATCGAAATTCGAGTTAAAATTTCTACGAACCATAGCGCGATTGGGCTTTTTCGCGCTATTAGGATCCGTCGAGGACTCGAATTTCATTTCGCTTTTACGGCGCAAACCCGATTTTTCGGGTTTTGTAGCTTTATCGCCAGTTTCGTTTACTTTACAACTTTCGTCGTCACACTCCATCCCTTTCTCGTCATCGCTTTCGTCGTCGATGATCTTTTCGTCTTTGAGGGTAGTGCTGCTGCTGGACGAGGATGATTGTCCTTCATTCCCTAGGGCGGCGATAAGGGGAGATTTATGGGAATTTATTTTTTGTTCCAACCTTCCGAGTCCTTCCGACGTGGCGATCATCAACGTGTCAGTCTGATTATTCGCTTGCTCCATCAAACGATTCATTTCTTCTTCGATTATAGCCTTCGCGCTCTCGGTATCGGCCGTTACGTATTCTATGATATTTCTCGTGTCCGTTAAAGCGTTTTCTAAAAAGTTGATCCTTTGATTGGTCGCATCTAACTCGATTTTTAGGTTATTATTTCTATCTAAAAGTTCTCGGTCTCGACAGACTTGCGTTTCGTGGGATGCTCGTATCGCGCCTTCCGTTTGCGAGATGCTCTCCAACTTTTTCTCCAATTCTTTGATTTGTCGTTTGGTGTTTATACGTTCGTTTTCTATATTAGAAAAACTTTTTTCGAATTCCTCTTTATGTACGAATTTTTCCTCGCATATCGTCGGCATTCGCGATTTTTCCCCTAATTCTTTTGATTGTTGACTTTCAGCTTCTCTTTTTTTTTCTATTTCCGCCACCCTATCTTTCAAATGTAGCAACTCCTCAAATTCCTCCCTAATGTTATTTACGCTTTCCATAAGTTCTTTTCTTAATATTTCGACCAACTCTTCTTTCTCTTCATCGGATACGCCCTGAACCCCGATCGAACTATTCTCTTTTATTTTTTCTGAAATCGATCGTTCGATACCATCGAGCCACTTACGCAACTCGTGAGCCTGCAAAGTTTTCACGTTTTCGAAATCGCTTCGAATTCTGTCCATCTCATCTTTAATTTGGCTGCGAATGACGGGTACGACTTCGAAGTATAAATATTTCGAAATCTCTTCCTTGGAATCTGTCGCTAAATCACCGTTACGGAAAAGATTTTCGCTTTGTTGCGCGTTAAAAACATTCGTCATATCTCGTTCGTTGTTGCTGTTTACCTTTAATTGAAAGTTTTGCGTCCTTTGAGCTGAAATATTAGTCGTCGATAGAAAAATATTAGTCGTGGGATTAGGAAAAGTATTTTCTTTAAGATTTATTTTTGCTCCATGAAGCGTCTGAACCGTTTTCGTCTCCTCTATATATTCCCCTTCTCTTAATTCGATACTCTTTATCGTTTCTCCATCGAGATTCGACGTCCATCCTTTTGGCTCTAGCGATTTTTCTTCATCATTGGTGGTATCGTCGATCTCCCCAAACTGATCACCCCTCCATGTTGTTGGTTTAATTTTCACTTCTTCTTCTCCATCATCGCTTTTCGCATCATTCGATAGGTCTCGTCTTTCAAGCCCGACTAAGGTCGAATGGAAATTCGCAACCTGATAGTTACGCTCGCGAGGCTCCGAAGCGTCATTTACAGCACCGTCGGCACCATTATCGCTATCGCCTTTTAAATCAACGTACTTCGTCGTGTTTGAATCGCTGTCCAATTTCCCTCCATTTGGCTCTAGTGATTTGATAATGTAGGGGATTCCTTCAAACTGATCACCACTCCCTATCGTCGCTTTACTTTTTCCTTCTTCTTCGTCTTTTTCTTCTTCGGTATCGCTTTTTCCATATGGATTATTTCCTTTTTCAAACCCGACTATCGTCGAAGGGAGATTCGCGGGGCGGTTACCTTCGCGAGACTCCGAAGCGTCATTTGCATTATCGCCACCCCCACCATCGTGCTCTTCGTCGAATTCTTCAACCGTTGGTGAATTTAAAATCTTCAATGGCGTGTGACTTTCATCAATTTTTTTTTCTTCGTTTTTCGTAATTTCAACCGAATTGTTTTCTTCGTTTTGCTTCGTTACGAGGTTTGAATCGAGGATCGTACCTCGTAGTTGTTTAGATTCTCTTTCCCTGTCTAAATTATCTATTGCTGGATCTTCTTTTAATCCGCTTTCGAGCGTCGTTTTTTTTTTATTCCCGCTTTCGATTTCGAAACTAGGTCTTCGTTTTACCGAGACTTTAGACTGGTGCTCCGTCGACGAAAACGAAAATTCTTCTCTTAATGGAATTTCCATCGAAATCGGGGTCGATTCTTTCATTTCGCTTATTTCCATATTTTCTCTAATCGCTTGGACATTTACCTTCGTTTCCTCGGTTTTAGGCTTTTCAAAATTAGAAATGTCCAACCTTTTTTTGTTTTTTTCCTTTTTATTGGAAGGTGATTCGTAGGGCTTTTTTAATTCCTGGGGACCTTCCGCTGAAGCTGAGCGCGTAGCCGAGAACGTGTGTGGCCGATTCGGACGAGGGCGGTGAATTTCAGACTGAAGTGGCGGCGTTACTAGGACTGCTGCTGCTGCGGTCGAAAGAGATCTGTTAGCGATATCGTCGTTATTTTGTATTTCGGGCAAAATATCTTCCATTGACTGCTGCTGCTGCTGAGGATTTTCAAGCATAACTTCGTCATCGTCCACAGGGTCCAAATCACCCGTTTCGTTTTCTACATTCATTACCAGTAAGGTTGGTGATACGCAGTATCTTTTACTGGATCTTCTTTCCAATATTATATTGGGCGTGTCTAGAATATTCGTTATTAGTCTCTTATTTCGCATGTTTACCTGCGCCTTCTTAACGGGTTCCTTTTCGGCGAAAATAAAGGACAGGAAGTTTCTATGGTGCGAATTTAACTCGTAAAGGCTTTGCAAAATTTTCGTAACGTTTTCGATTTTTGGGTCGTGTGTTTTTAACACGTGCTCTGTTATATCGTCAACGTATTTTAATAAAACGTCATTCGCTTTTTCTTCTTCGAAATTATCGATTTGGTATTTGTCGAAGAGCGCGAGTTGAACTATCGAGTTATCTAGAATTTCTCGAATTAGGTTTTTGAACCTCTCGATATCCCGAGCGTTTTTCCGTTTTCGATCGATCGCCGCCGATGCCGCCGCCTTCGTCGCTGCCGCAACAGAATTTAGCTCGTAAAGTTTTCGCAAAATTTTCATAACGTTTTTGTTTTTTGGGTTAAATTCTTTTAATACGTGATTTGTTATATCGTCAACGTATTTTAGTAAAACGTCGCTATTGTTATTCTCTTCTTCCGCTCCGAAATTCTCAATTTGGTATTTGTCGGAGAACGCGCGTTGAACTATTTTGTTCGCTAAAATTTCTCGAATTAGCTTTTTGATCCTATCGTCACCCCGCGCGTTTCGCTGTTGTTGATCGATCGCCGCCGCTACCGCCGCTTCTTCGAAAGCTTTTATAATACCGGATACATTCCCTATAGGTTCTCCGTAATTTTTTCCTTTTTTATTCAAAGTTCGGTAATAAACGCCGTATTGTTTTTCATCGAACGTTATTTTGTCCCCGGGTCTAAAGACGGCGTATACGTGCACGTTCATCCATTCGCAAAAGTCTTTTTCGAGGTTGTACGTTATTCGTGATCCTTCCAACGAAATAAACTTTTTCAATTCCTCGACGCGAAAATCCAACACCTTTCTAAAAACGTCTATTTTATCTATAGAATCCTGCATGTATATCGCGTCGTCCCTTAAGAAGTGCTTATATTTAATTTTCCTCGCGTATGAATTTCCGTACGAAAAGCCGCGACACACTTGTAAAAACTGCATTTCGTATGTATCGACTTTTGACGGTTCCAAAAACGATAGAAATGTACCGGGTTCGTGATTCGCGGGTAGCATGTTTACCCTTTTTCTCACCTCGGCGAATGGGTAACCGCGAAAATAAAAATCGTCCATCTTCAATTTAACGGGGAACTCGCTCTTATAAAACCTGTTATATAAACCAAAAAACGTCGTTAAAACTCGATATATCTTTATCATTTCTAAACTATAGCTTTGAAAACCGCCGTAGGGGAAATCATCGATGTCGTCAATGTTTTTCATTCTGGTGGTAAAAAAATCGATCATTCTAATTGTAAAATCAACCGTAAATTTTAAAGAGATGTTTTTATTATCGAAACTGTGTTCCCATGAAAAAATTGCCGAGGTCAATAGATTACACATGGCGAAATGAATTTGCGAAATTATAGATTGAAGAGTGAACGAAAGTTCCAGAGATTCGTAAACCTTTTCCGTTTTTCTAATTAAATTACAAACGATTTCTACGAACTTCCACGATTTAGCTAATAAAAATTGGAAACATACCGCTATAGTGTTAAAATCCCAGTGGCAATTAACGAAAATCGGAGATAATTCCGTGAAAGGATGAGATAGAGTGACGGCTGCTAGGAAGATTTGAAATTCGTAAAAAGATTTAATGTTGACGTTCGCGATCAACTTCACCACGCTTTTCGTTATATGAAGCAATTGATCGGTTGAAATTTTTAT
The DNA here is from genome assembly GCA_015478945.1 of Trachelipus rathkii. NCBI lineage: Eukaryota > Metazoa > Arthropoda > Malacostraca > Isopoda > Trachelipodidae > Trachelipus > Trachelipus rathkii. The sequence continues at coordinate 14,383 of JABUQX010019692.1, forward strand.
ATTATTCGTTAGGAACATGTTTTCAACGGTAATCGGAAACTCAAACTCGGGAAATAGGTCAGTAAATTCGTTCTTCAAGTCCGATAATGCGCGGAATTTAATTATTAACTCTAACATTTTTAAATTTTCGCAGTTTTGGTAAATTTTTATTCGAGGTGGCGAAATCAGAAGGTCTCCTATACTTTCACAATCAAGTTTTGAATCGTAGTTCCGTAAAAACTTAAGCATTATTATACTTTCTGTGTAGAATGAAAGGGTGAAATTGAGGTTAATATAGTTAGAAGTCCACCAATACTCGGTGGGATTTGCGCTGCTCGCGTCTATCATCGTAACGCCGTCGTCGCCGGTTACGGACATTACGCCCGGTTTCAAATAATTAGCCCTTTCACGAGAATAAGTGTCGCTAATATACGCGAAATAATCTAATCCCGACGCCGGAAATAAGTAGGTCATCAATGGTGCATCGATCGACGTTTCGCTCCTAGGGATCGGTTCAAATGGTTCGGCATCGGCGGTGACTTCGCTGGGTAATTGAACCTTTAATATCGGCCGCTCGGTTATAAATTTGTATAGCAGTTGTTTGAATGGCAAAAAATGGTAAGGAGTATCGTTATCGGTCGATGCATCGATATTCGCGTTCTTGGCGGCTACGTTGCCACTAGTTTCGAAGAAAATTTTTTCTATAATCTCGTTGTGAACGTTATTAAATCTCAATTTTTCTTTAACGTCGTAATCGTCTCGGGTGTCGAACAAATGGAAATCGCTATCGCTACGGTCATCATTATATTTTCTCCCCGCTGTGTGATCGAACAACGTGTTCAATGAGGAGGAAGTGAAATATACCTTGAATGATGTATTTCTCGATTTAACGTGACGAATCATCATTAACGTCAGTGGCCCCATTTCGTTAACACCCGGAATATAAAAATCGCAAAATATGTCCAATTCATTAGGATGCCCTATCGCTTTCGCTGATAAGTAGATGACGTTATCCTGCAGTGCCAAAGTATGAGAACAGGTTTTAGCTTTTAATTTATCGCCCTTCTTGCGTAACTTTTCCCAGTCGATATTAACGAACGTAGTGGTCAACCAATCTTGGTCATCCAACGTTATAAGTCGTTCGGTTTTCTCGAAATAATCGTTTATAGAAAAGAAATCGAAAACGTTTCCGAAAGGAAACGGGGAAAGGTCGCTACTCAACGGCGTATGCCAAGAAGAATAATCCATTGGCGCGTTAATGCGCTGCACGGTTAGTTCCTTGTTTCCGTAACATTGCGTGATATCCAAATTCTTAGAAATTGTAGAATCGTTCTTTATATCCTCGCTAATATTCGCATTCAATTCGATCATGAAATACGCGTAGTTCGTCATTAGCTTGGGACGACATGCTAAAATGTTTTCTACCATCGATTTTTTTAGTCTGTACCCATAAAGAAAATAATTATCTTCTTCGGTTTTGTGAACGAATTCCGCTTCTTCGTACACGCCTAAAACGAACAAAATTTTTGCGAAGGTTTCTTCTTCAGCCGTTTTTCCACGTAATTCCCCAGAAAAGAATTTCATGAATTTATATATCGATTTCACGTATAAATTAGCGACAAAAGCCACCTTCATCTTTTCCTGGAGAGATTGTCCATTTCTTTTCCAAATAAAGAGGAACATTTCGCCGAGATCAGAATCGATCCTCGTCAAATATTTTCCGACGTATCGTAAATACTTTTCAACCCTCCCCTCTTCGTAATTTCCTTTCATCGGGAAATAAACGAGCCTTCCTATTAAATGTATGTAAATGTCGGTATAGTTTTTAAATCTTTGATTACCTAGATGAGAAACGGGACAATCGCATCCGTAAGAACCGGAATAATCGCTGGCGATATTTTCCATATTTTATTTTCTTTTGTGGATAATGAAAGAAGGTGTATTAATCGTTTTTTTATTGATAAAAAAAATATTTACAGTTTTAGAGCAAATTAATTTTTTGAAAAATATTTATTATCGGTTTCGAAATAGATACTACTCCGCTGTTGCTGTTATTCGCTAAGTGGTGTTCCCTATATTTTTGCTGAAGCGATTTTGGCATGGACTGAAAAAATATTTTCGATTCCATTCCGAATAGTAAAATATGGGTGCGAAACGACTGCTGCTGCTGCTGCTGCTTCTCTCGAGGCTCGACGTGATCCCCGACGTTCGTACCAGCGGCATTAGCGGAACTTTCCTCATCGTCGTCGTCGTCGTCGTCGTCGTCGTGCTCGGCGATGTGAAATAAAATACTTTCGACAGCGAGAGAAAATATTTTTAACATTTGGCAAAAATGAGCGTTGAACGCGATGCATCTCCCACTATCGACGTACCTTCGCACGAACGTTCTCTCGTCAGTAAAGTCTAAACAGCCCGATATTCTTTTGAAAAAACTCTCGTTGGAAAAACTTTTTTCGTTGTCGTCGTTGTAAAGAAACACCGCCTCTACTTTGATTCTACTGTTACTCGAACGTTCCACGGATTCCCAAATGCGATACGGTGAAGAGGAATAAAACGCCCTCGTGGCTGCTTCGTTTTCTTTTAAATCATCGATGCTGGCGTTCAAGGATTTTTTTGAAAAATATTTTTTTACGATGGAGGGAGCGTATCGAGAACTATTTCTTTTCTTTTCGATATTTATCCACACGCAAACCAACCACAGTATTCCGTAAACCGAAGAGAATTTTAAATTGTTCCGAAAAAAGGTACCTTTATCGCCGCACTCGTCTTTCGAAACGGAGACCTTAGACAGCGACGGCAACGATGATGGTGACAGCGACAGCGACTCGAATAAATCGGAGGAAAATGAAAGTATTGATTGAATCCTCTCTTTTTCTCCTTTTACCTCTTCTTGGATAAAAGCGATTCTCTGAATCATATACTCGAACGTTAAATTCTTTTCGACGGTCTTGGGTTTCTTCTTCACGTCTTTGACGCCAAAGTAATCTTTGATTTTACGTTGCTGGTTCTGTTGTCCCAAAGGCGACGATTTCGCCCCCCGGATCGCGAAATCTTCTTTGTTCCAATGACGTTTTATCGTAGGCACGAAATTTTTCGCCGTCGGAGTGCTTAGTAAATATTTAATAAATTCAGGCGCCGTTACCTTAACCTCCGTTGCAGGCGTCGTCGTCACCGTCGAAGTTATATTCGAAGAGCCGCTATCGCGTAAATCGTCGTCGCCGCATATTAATAAATAAAAATCGCAAATATCTTTTTCGAGGGTCTCGTGGTCGTCGAACATTTTCTTTTAAAAAAACAATAATGAATAAGAAGAAGAAGAATAAGAAGGGTAATTCAAAGCCAGGACGACGGGATCGAAAACGGAATAGAGAAGGTCGGCGTTATTTTAAAACCGGGTTTATGGTGAATAATAAACGATATCCCCCCCTTCGATTTCACAAAACACTAAACCCTCCTCCTTCTAAAATTGACAATATTTCTGAAATCAATTCGATGAGACGGGCGATTATATTTCAGTACTATTCAGGAAAGCCGGTCGACGACGAGAATACTCTAAACGGTTTCGAAACCTTAAACGCGATCAACGAAGTAGCGCGGAATAGGAAAACCAACCACGTTTTGCAGTGGGATCCATTAAATAATATTTACTTCCCGACCACCGAAAACATATTTTCGACTCCCGATGAGAATGAAAGATTACCCGATGAAGATACAATTTTAAACATAATGAAAGGGTCGTATTAAAGATGTAAATAAAAAGGTACGCGTCAGTTACTAACGTTTTATTATTACCAAAGAAGAAATAATAATAATAATAATAACAACAATTATTTTTATTTTCATATTGATATTTAAATATTTGAACATTTTTTTAATAATAAAAAACAATTAATTTATGTCGCTTTTTTTATTTTCCAAAATGGCGCTAAAAGACAAAACGGGACACGTTAATGTCGAAGACATCTGCGTAGGCGACGACGACGACGATGACGACGATCCGTAGAAGGTTTTGTTTATCGATTGGCTGATATTTTGCTTCAGTTGTACAAAACTTTCGTCGTCTAGAGAAAATTTTGAAGTTTCGTGCCGAAACACTTTGTAATTTTCAGTATTGAATTTGTACGATTCTACAATTGGTATGTTTTCTAAAAAGCTTTTAGTGCAAGCGTTTAAAAATATCGTTATTGACTCATCGCATATATCTCGGTCGTGTTGCGACGCTTTTATCAAGAATTTGTTCAAAATTCCGAAAAGTGGATTGCCGAAATAAGGAGGAGGGATTTCCGGTTTTACGCGGCCGCTGCATTCGCTGCCGACGTCTCCCATTGAAATTAAAGAGATTTCGTTCATTCGTTGGTCGCGGTCTTTAGGTAAAAGTCGTCAATCCGTCCGTTCGTCGTGAAATCGATTGTCGTTTCGTCTTCTTAGGTCTTCTTCTTCTTCTTCTTATCGCTCTTCTACTTTTTAGTTACGTTCTCACCAATTTCTCCACGGTCTGTTCTTCCAGTTTCTGAAATCCGTTAATTACGTCTTCTTCGTTAATTGTTTTTCTTTTCCTCTGTTTCGTATTTTTAGCCGATGATTGTATAGCTTTTTCCGTAAAAGTTAGTAAATAATCCTTTAACTCATCTCTCGCCTTCTTACTGATTCGTCTAATGCCAGATTTATGTACTATTCTCCTAAGGGCCGAAACGGTGATTAATGGCGGTGGTAGTAACGGATCCCTCGGTTTTCTGGGTTTCGCCATTTTTTAGAAATATAGACTATCCGTATTTATTATTATTCTTTTTATTAAATAATTAATATATATATATATAATATATAATATAATATCGTTATTAATTAGGTAAATAAAATTAAGGTTTGAAAACAAGAAAATAAAAAATATTTATTTATTTATTTATACATTTTTTTATTTTTCGATATAGTGACGTTTCGAAGAATGTTAAAAACCCAGTGGACAAAATTCTATCGTTTAACGGTTATAAATTGGAAATTCCGTTGAACTTTATTTATTCTTCGACGACGAATGGAGATATTATTATTATACTAATTCGTAAACTTGTTGGTTTCGGCACGAAATTCTGCGCGGCGTTTTTTTGGTCTCCATGAATCGTTCGAATAAATGGGGCCTTTTAGTTTTCAACGCGTTGATGTCGTTGTATTTAATTAGAATATCGTCTATGTAATACTCCCCGTCTTCAAACTGCGAACAGGGGTCTGAGAGAATAATTTCGCCTCGGGTGTTCAGTAGGTATCTATTAGAACCCGCGTTGGACACCTTTTCGATTAAAGGTCGCGCTCCCGGGAACGGAAACTTCAGTACGTTCACTCCCGGTTTATCTATTCGGAGGTCGAATTTATTCGCCGTCTCCGGTTCGGTCGGGAACGAAAATAATTTATAATGCGCTTTACAGCCGCAGACGGTTTTTTGCGGGCGCTTCTTAAAATTTCCCTCGTTGCCGCGCGCGCCGAACGCATTTATAAACACGACCGGAGTTCTCGCGCAAGATTTTTCGGCGAATGGTAATGAATTGTCGTCGTTGTCGTCTTCGTCGTCGTCGTCGTCGTCGTCGTGGCCTGCGTCACCACGCTGATTCCAAACGACGTCGAGCTCGCGCTGCGATAAGGAAAAGTTCTTATTAATTACGGCTCCGTTTGGAAGAGCGAATATCGTTTTCGTTTTTAGAGGATCGGTTAGCGAGAGGCGTGGGGGCCTGGTCGTCGTCGTCGTCGATCCCGCTCTTCCATCTTCCGTCGCCGCGCTCCGACGAATTTTTGACATATTTCGGCAATCGAAATTCGAAAAGAAGTCGCACAATGAGACGGAATAAAATAAAAGGTCTTCGTTTAACAGCAACAGCGATTCATCGTCGACGAAATTTTTATTTCGCGATAAAAATTCGTCGGCATTTTGAACGCGCGTTGTCATTTTCATAAACCTTTTATCGCGATTCGTATAAATTTTGAAGTAGCTTAGTAGAACGGATTTAATCATTAGCAACGTGATGGTGACGGCGACAACCGCGAATAGAGCGCGGGAAATGAAACCGTCCAATCGATTCATTCCGGCGGCGATGCGGGATTATTAACTCAGAAAAGAGTGACCGGGTATTTCATCTCGGCCCGATTCTCGTCAATCAAACACAGTTTAAAAATTTCGATATTTCTATCGACGAGCGAAAGAACGCGCCTTCTTATCGTTATATCCGCGTTCGAAGACACGTGACCTAATCTTACGATAAAATGATTCACTTTTTCGAATTTCCTCTTCGGTTCGATTTTACGTTCGATTACCGAGGTTAGGGATCGGTCGTACTCCAACAGCCCCGAATGAAAAAATAATACGTTGTTAAATACGTAATTTAAAAAGTTTTGTTCGAAATCTCTTTCTTCGTCAACGTGGAAAAAACCGAAAGCGATCGCCTTCTCGTTGCCCTTATTTAAAAATTTATATAAACGATCGAAGGCGAGCGCGTTTTTGCGATATCCCCCGTTGCGAAAGATGACGAACTTCACGCGCTCTCCAGTCGCCGCGAAGAAATATCGAAAACTTTCGAGAAGAGAGATAAGCAATGTATTTTCGATCAAATGATTTTCGTAATCGCCGATAAAAATAGCGATTTTTCTTTCAATTTTCATTCTTTTTCTTTTATAAATTATTTAATAAATTGAAAAAAATAATATATTCGATATACATATTTAACTTATTTAATTAAAATTTGAATTTTTATATATTTTTTTACGGTTTCCTTCGACCGTCGGATGGTTCGGTATTAGGTCACCCGCATCTACGAAAAACGCGCCGACTGAACCTCGTCTCTAATTATGAAATTCGATTGGAATCCGCACGAGGATAAGATTCCACCGACGACGAAGAATGGCACGATCGTATACCCGAGGAATATAATTTTAAAAATAATCCGGCAGACCAAGGGGGAATTGGAAAGAATCTGCAACAACTTTTATAAGCACTACAAAATCGATATTCCATACGAGATGCTCAAGAATTTCGATCCTTCGCTGTGGGTTCTCGGTTTACCTAACAGCGACGACCACCTAATGGTCCTGCAAAACGTAAGCAGCGTAAGAACCAGATCGATTTTCTCTTCTCATATGCGAGATCTTCTCGATAACGCTCAAATAGAGAAAGTTCATGTGGAATGGATGGCGCGTTCGAAGGAGCCGCTAGCGTGGAATCTCGACGCCCCGCCGAACAATCTAGGAGTTATAATCACGAACCCCGGCAAGGCGACTAAGAATAGATACACCCCTTCATCGCTCTTTCGGAATATAAAGGTTATTCCCATATTGAAGCTGGACCTAACGCGAGAGGGCGAAAGCCAAATTACGGACGACGAAGAAGAAGCCGAGGTCGAATTTCATTTAAATACCGTCTGTAACGAAGCGTCGAAAATGAAATCCCGATACGCCGCCCTCGCCGCTACTTCCGCCGCCCGAAAGGTAAAGTTTGGCACCACGTCCGTCTCTGACCTTCCCTTCCAATCAACATCGACGACGTTTACATCCGATAAAGCGCAACAAAGTCGACGAGCGACCGATCAGCAGAACGTCCACGATGGCGCATCATCGTCACCGCCGCCTCGACCCCGCCATCTCAAAAGAACATTGAACGAAATTAGAGACTTGATCTCGCAATCTCCCTCTACGATATATCCGCCGGACAAGCATCGGAAACTGATGTTTATAAAGCGACTATTAAATACATCAACGGAAAATATCGATATTTTATCGGATAAGGAATACGATGGTAAAATATTCACGGTTGTGGCACTCCGAATAAAATAGGATAAAATCTCTCGTTTGTTTTTACCCATTACTAGTAAACGATTGTAATTTTTTTTTTCGTATAGTAAATTAATTTTTATTTTCTTAGCTCTTAAAGGTTAATTTACCACACCGCGCCATTTTTTTGACAAAAAATTCCATTTTATTTAAACGACTTTTTAGAATTCATCGAAATGAGCACTAAAAAAAACATCAAAAGGAGCGGAAGAAAACCCGAGGGTTTGAGTATTTTAAGAGACCCAAATCAAATTGACAAGCGTTTTACACCGCCTTGCCGAATTAATATACATAAAGTTGTTCAAAATATTTGTATCAGAATGCCGGAGGGTGAAGACGTCGATATCGGTGAAACGATCAATAAAGTGGTAGGGTTGAGTAAAGGCGAAAATAAAAACCAGAGAAGACAAATAGAAGGTGTTCCTTTTTGGACCGATTCCGTCCACCCCGATTTTCAATATATATTCTATAAGAGTAAAGACAAAAATGTGCTTGACGATAAAGCGTCTGTCGATGATGATGAAGATGAAGATGAAGATGATGAAGATGATGAAGATGATGAAGATGAAGATGAAGATGAAGATGAAGATGAAGATGAAGATGAAGATGAAGATGAAGATGAAGATGAAGATGAAGATGAAGATGAAGATGCAGATGAAGATGATGAAGATGAAGAAGATGAAGAGGATGAGATTTTCATTCGTAAAGAGAAACACGACAATATAAGTGACATCAATAAGGATGAGGTTGATGTTTCTTTGAAAGACATTCGTAATTCCGATCCAGTTTCGAGAAAAAGAAAAACACTGGGCTATTTAAAATCAAACAATAATAAAAAGAGAAAGACAGGAGTAATGAAAGCAAAAATCTAAAAGTGATAATTTATACACGCGTATAGACAGTGTCTAGCGGGCGCTATATTATTTTTGTTAAACGAAATATTTGGAAAATTGCTTTTCAACTAAAATAAATATTTTTTTGGAATCATTTTTTTTTATTTTCTCGTTTCATGAAAATAACCACGATTATTTTATATTAAATTCTTCTAAATAATAAACCTTTTTTAAAAAAAAATTAGAAACACCTTTCTCGCTACATTTTTTTTAATTAACAAAAAATAGTAACAATGACTACTATATCGGCATCGACTCCGAATATTGACGGCGCCTCTACCAGCACCGATGAAGTTGAAAATTATAGTACGCCTCGCCCGAATAAAGGCGAACCGCCACGTCGCGTGTTTATTATTCCATCAAATTCCGAAACGTTTTTTGATAACCTTATAGGCACTCTCGTTAGGAACGAACGTCTACACGGAATATCCTCATGGGTATTAGAATATGTCCTTAAAAATCGGTCGGAAAAAGGTGAAATTTTCGAAATGTTGCGGGAATTTGAACGCGATTTAAATACGGCTTTCGGAAAAGTTGGCGCGAAAGCTAGCGCCGCCGACTCTGCGTGTACAAAGGGGACACGCGCGAAAAAAAGGGCCTCTAGGAAGAGCGTCATTAGTAATTCTAAAGTTAGAAGAGAAATTGCTCTTCAAGTAGAACATATTCTCACGCCTCTGTTCGAGACGTTAACGAGGATGGTATCAGACGTTAAACTTATAAACAATGTCGTGAAATACAACTTGATCACCATCTGCGCCAACCATTTGCGGGCGTACGCGAGAGGAAAAAACTGCCAAATAATTTTAAGGGCTACCATTAATAATTTACTCAAAAACGAGAAAAAGCGTTTAGGCGTGTAAATGTATTTTTTTCGAACGATAAAAATCAACCCGAAGGAAAATATTTTTTATTTCGCTAAATGGAAGAAATAAACCCTTTCGAGCTCGCCACCTTGACGATCGGATTTAATTTGTACCAGAAAATGAGCGTCGAATTTCTATACGCTTTATATGGACGCTGGAAAAGTCAAAAAAAATTCGCAGTGATATATAGAGGGAACGAAAAATCGAAGGCTTTTACCATACTCGCCGCCGCCAAAACGTATTACGGGGATCGCCCAGACGAGTACGCGAAACTGAAATTAATATCTCCTATACCCTTTTCGGAATTAGAATATAGGTTTAATTTCGGAACGACGCTTCCTTCGCATAAAGCGGATTTTAGGTTTAAACGTAATATTGATTTCGACGCTGAGGATGGTTATATTGTCGATGATTACAAAACTAAATTCCAAAAGAGGGTGTTTTCGTATAGGAAATTTTTCGATGAAAAGAAGGAGCCGAAATAACAAAATTATAGGCGATAGTAGAAACATCGGCGGCGTTGGCTCTAACGGTGGGGGTGGCGACGACGTCGACGAAAAATCGGCACCCTTAAAGCTCGCGGAACTATCTCAAAATCTCAGACAGAAATTTGTAGCGCGTGATCAAATATACTCTTCTTTAAGATCAAAAAAAGAAAGCGGCGAGATTTCCCACGACGAGAACGGAAAAGGAAATGGCGACAGCGGCGCGAAGACGAATTTCGGGGTGGACGATGGAGGACAATATAATAAAGAAGGGATAGCCGGGGGCGAGAGAGCCGGCGACGTCGTCGATAATTACTTCGTGGACGTCGACCTTCATTTTTTAATCAAAAGCCATAGCGAATACGCGAGATGGTCGAATAGTATAGGAGAAAATATTATGGATTTAGCGGCTTTCGTCGCCTTCTCGAATGATCGCGTTTATTAAATAAGAAATAATAAATAAACGAATTATTAATTAATTTTTTTTTCGTTTTTTACGATAAGAGATAAATAAATAAGCGTATTAACAATTTTTTTTTATTTTTCATTTTTACAATAGGAAATAAATAAATAAAGATATGAATAAATAAACGTATTAATAAATTTTTTTTTTATTTTTCTTTTTACAACATTGAATCGTTCTTCCACTTTTAATTTTCTTACCCCTAAACAAAAACCGAAAAAAAGGAAATGGCGAAGCGGTATTATTTATTAGACGGTTTGAAAATCGCTAGAATTCCGGCTCAATCCGAATTCGACGAAGTCTTAGGCTTTCTTCGCCATAATCCCGGTAATAAACCCGCGAAAGATGAATTTAACAAGTTCATGCGGCTCAGGGCGCTGGCGGAAATCGTTGGAAATATCATTAAAAAAAAGTCGTTTTCGAGAAAAGATTTTTCCGATATCTTCAAACACCTCGGAAAATTCGGGAAAGAAACGGAGAATTTGATGAACCCGATGTGGAATACGATGATTAATTTTTTAACCAAAATGGCGTCGTCGTCGTCGTCGCTTCGAAACGATAGTGGCGACGCCGTTTCTCAGAGTTTCGATATTTTATTCCAGCAATTAGGCGAACAGGACGCGCGATTTGAAATACACGACTTCGTACCTTTTTTCGTCTGCAGGGGAAGATACATCAATACCATCATCTCGGAGTTTTCGTTCAATAAAAAGTACGGACCGGAACAATGGAGGGGATGCGATTGCGTTCAAACGATTAATTTTTTCTGTCAACAATACGGCGTCGATTTGAACACCATCCACAAAACCCATCCAGAATTACTTTTATTCCTACTGGGTAAATATATTTCGCACACGAGCAAAGCCCATTTCGAGTATCTAAAAAAGGAAACTCGAGATGAAAAAGAGGCGTTTACTAACGTTTTCCACTTTCCGTTAAGGGAAGCGTTCCTAAACATAAATATGAAAACGGCGACCGTCGATATATTGGCCATCATGTTGACGGCGTTTTGCTCCCTCTCATTATTTGACGTCATCGTCAAAAAACCAATTTCTCTCTCCCAAATCGGGCAAAGCATTTTATTTCCATTTTTGCAAATGGCCGTTTACGAGTGTTTGTCCGATTTCGATAAAGACCTCGCCCATGAAAAAGACGTATATGCTACCAAATTTGAAAAGTTGGTTTCCTTCATATCCTATTATAACATTTTCCGGCCGATTCATATAATATTTCAACAATTAAAGTGCACCGATAATGCTGCTGCTGCTTCTGCTGCCTATATAACCCAATCGCGAAAAGAAAAAATGCTGATAATTGTGAACGAAATGAAAAATAACTTTCGCTTCCACGCTCCATCGGCAGCACCGGGTGCATTAGCCGCCGCGTCGCGAGCAGCCGCGAATGCCGAGGAAGCTTTGTTACCCCAGCAAAAAAAAACAAAACTGTCGTCCAACGGGCAGCGGCAGCCGGTTCAGTATCGGGATAAAGAAAATTTTCTTCCGTACGGTTTTGTGGATTCAACTGGAAAATTAATGTTCGTAGATAGATTAGAAACCGAACTTAGGTCTTCGCAGCGAATCGTTGTTAATACGCTACATCGGTGCGACGAAATATGGGATGAATTAAAATACGGCAGAGGGAATTTTTCGGTCGTGTTTGGGGAAACTCTCTGCGAAAATAACTTTCTCGGCACTCTAATGTCCCACGTAGCTCGAGTATGGACTGATAGAGACAATATTACGAACGAGGACCGAGTTACGTCGTTCTGGAAGCTAAATAACGTATGCGATAGCGCGATTGAGAGGAAATTCGTTACTCGCCCCATAATAAACGCGGAGAAAAATCGCCCTAGGGATATGAAAACCCATAGCGGAATCTTTTTGGCGATTCTCGCTCTTTGCAAGTCGCATAGTGTGGTTAAAATTTCGCATTTGGAAATGATTTTAACTGAGATGATTTTACAATCGGATACACTCACCGACGAAGATTTGGAGGCCTATGAATCATTTTTCATTAAACTCTTATTCTCAGTAATCAACGCTATCCGCGAAATCATAAAAGACGAGAAAACGTTATCCCGAATAATCAACTTTATGTTGAAAACCGACGGGTGCCGTAATGACGCCGCTTGTTTTGAAAATAATTCGGTAGCGAAATCTTTTCAAAGCCAAATTCGAAGATCTACGGTAAAATTCGAAAAAAATTTCAATATAAATAAATTCATAAAAATTTGTAGGGAAGTAGTTTCATCAAACGAAGATATTGGAGTCATCGCCTCAAATTCCTTACAGGCCAACTATTGCTTGGAAAAATTTGCGGAAGATATTCAAAATCCGTTTCGCTCTTATTGACTGAATTAGTCGCGTGCGAGATTGAATTTCATAACTGTGAAAAAATAAAAGCGTTTTAAACCACAACTAGTTTTTCAATCCTTACGCACTGTATGTATAAAAATGTCGATAATAAAAAATTAAAAAATATTAAACAAAAATTGATTATAAATATATATTATTAAGATGTTGGTAATAAAAAATTAGGAAAAAAATTAAAAATTTCTAAACAAAAATTTATTTATTTATTTTTTGCGATTTCGCCAGGCAGATCGATTGAAGGCACCGATCTAGCGACTGATCTATCGATAAGAGATAAATAATGGATAACTTCATAAGAAACAACGATGTGAAGAATATATCCATCGTCAATATCGTTATAAAAGTAAAAATTGAAATCTTGCAAGATCCCTTAGAGTTGGCGAGAATATTTCAATTCGAATTTAAAAAACAGAAAAATTTGTCTCGCCGGCGTCATGGTCGCCATCTAGGTACTCTTCGCAAACGAGTATCGTCATCATCAGCAGGAAATGTGGCGGCGGCAAAAGCAGTAACAACAAAACAGGCAGCAACGGCAGCAGAGACCGAAGCGGAGAAGTCCTTTTCTCCTTGTTCCTCATTCGGAGTTTTACGCGTGCCCGATAAAGAAATTGACAATATAAAAAGAATATATAAAGCGGACGAAGAAAAAATATTAAAAGTTCTCGAAGAATTACAAAATTACTTGAATGACGATAATAACAACGACGACGAGAGAATCGCGTGCTGGTTCCCGTATTTCGACAAAGAGCTGTATCGCAACAACGGTTTAAATTTTATTCAGAGTCAATTTACCGCCGTTAGGCAACAAACGAAAAACCCCGAAACCACATGCCTGATTTTCCAAAACAGCTACGTAATGTTCGTCGGGCTGCGAGATAAAATAAACGAGGGCATCGAGGTCGCCCTTCAAAAAATTTCAAACACTATACAAAAGCCCGTGAGAATAGCCCAGAGTAAAATCGTCAACACGGTGATCAAATTTCGAGTTCCTTTTCAAATAAATATTCCCGCGATTCGGAAATACTTTCATTTAAACGACTTTATCTTCGCTTACAACGCGAATAAATTCGTCGGAGTTTTTGTGAAATTCTTAGTTCCGACTCAATACTTACCGCAAGAAAAAAAAAAAAAAAAAAAATTAAGTCTCGAAAAAATCATAGAATTTTACGATCGACACCTGCCCGTGAAGCTCGACAATTACCGCGCCATTACGATTTTATTGTTCGATTGCGGAATATGCAGTTTACTGGGTAATCAAAAAGTTCAAGACTGGGAAATCACCTACCAACTCTTTATGGGCTTCTTCATAAATTTTTCGGCGGGGCCTAAAGCTCTCTCGAAAGTCGAAATAACAAAAATTCAAAAACTCTTCGGGTATAAAGATTTGGACTGGTACGGCAAAGTTAACTTTTTTCATCGCTTCGACACGTTCCCCAATTGCGAAGAAATGGATTTCGAGTATTTTAATCACGTCATCAATTCCGCATCCTTTAGAGGCGGGGTTAGCGTAGAAAGAGAGTACGACGACGACGACGACGACGACAGCGCCGACGACGACATCGACGACGACGACATCGACGACGACGAAAGAGTAAATTCCTACTTATTGGGGAAGAAAAAATTAAAACCGCGAGATGTAAAAGGACGCTTCGACGAAGTGCGTGGCTTTTTCACGCCTAAAGGAGATAACTGCGCGTTTAGCGATTACCTTAAACGATACCGCAAAAGAAAACGGGAGGGCATTAATAATAATGACGATAAAAGAGTCTTTAGCGTTCATAACGATTGGGGAGATTGTAATAGAAACAAGGTGTTTTTAAACGCCCATTCCATGTTCGACATAATGGAGAGCAAGCATAAGGTTATCAAAGTGAACAGAAATACCATCGGCCGCAACGTCGCCCGTTCTAAAATTCCCGGCGACCCCGAAAATTACGCGTCTTCTTATAGACGAAGGTACCAGGAAAAATTGTCGACGATACATTTGAACCAGCAGCAGGAATGGCAATCCCTCGTAAATTTGGTCATTAAGAGCGGAGAGGGAGAAAGTGACCAGGGAAGCTTTTTCAACAAAAATATCGAAAATAAAAAATTTCTTCCCCTCGAAATCGAAAAGGAAAAATGCTGCTATTGTTAGTACTCGCCTATTATTATAATGATAATATAAATATTTAATTCAACGATTAAACGAAAATAATAATAAAATCCTCGCTCACGTAGCGTTAAAAATGAATTTTACTGGCCTTTTTTTGCTAATCCTTCTCTCCTTTTCCGTTGTATTATTTTTCATTTTTACGAATCGCTTCGTCGCGAAAATAGTCGATAGAGACCCGGTCGTTCTTTACGACGAGACGAAACGGCGAATAAAAAACGAGGGTCGTTTAAAACCTTTAAACCTCAAGCGCGCAATAAGTAAAGTAATAAAACTCAAAAACGCCTCGAATATTACCGTAACTCGCCACTATCCTAACTACACCTTTTTAACAAAGGATGGCAACCCCTTTAATTTGCCTAGAGGCGTTCGAACTCGGGGCATCGATATCACTAAGGATGTCATCTATAAGAAGGGACGGAAAGGGAAGAAAGACGTGCCACCGACTTCCAACGACAGCGCAAAGCTGTCGAAATTAACGACGAAGATCGGAGGAAGCTTGGATAAATTATTAATTCTAAGGAACTATATTTTATCCGACGAAAGCGAAAGCGGGAACGAGTTTTCGAAACTCAAATCAACCGGTGCTACCAAGTGTTGGGATAAACCGACGGAAATCGGTTCAAATGACGCGACCGACTCGGACTGCGTCGTCTTTTGCAAATCGAAAGATGCTTACCTCATAGACAACGTGAAAGGGATCTTCAATAACACCTTACTAGAGGAGTCCAAAAAATATTGTCACGTTTCGCGAAAGGCCTTTTCTTATCCAACGATTCCCGCCCGAGACGATAAGGGCGTGCGGTGCAGCAACGTTGCTGGATTTTTAGTCTACGACGACAGCGAATTAAAGTTCAAATGTCACTGCCGTTATCCGAATTATTTCGGCGGATCCCGGTGCACGACTAACGTGGCTTGCCGATAAATCCGCGTGCGTTAGAATGGGCTCGCCGTTGGCCGCGTCCACCAAATAATTAACGCCCTTCCACGCGGGATTATACCTGAATTTGAACGGATCGTATCGGCAAGCCACGTTAGTCGTGCACCGGGATCCGCCGAAATAATTCGGATAACGGCAGTGACATTTGAACTTTAATTCGCTGTCGTCGTAGACTAAAAATCCAGCAACGTTGCTGCACCGCACGCCCTTATCGTCTCGGGCGGGAATCGTTGGATAAGAAAAGGCCTTTCGCGAAACGTGACAATATTTTTTGGACTCCTCTAGTAAGGTGTTATTGAAGATCCCTTTCACGTTGTCTATGAGGTAAGCATCTTTCGATTTGCAAAAGACGACGCAGTCCGAGTCGGTCGCGTCATTTGAACCGATTTCCGTCGGTTTATCCCAACACTTGGTAGCACCGGTTGATTTGAGTTTCGAAAACTCGTTCCCGCTTTCGCTTTCGTCGGATAAAATATAGTTCCTTAGAATTAATAATTTATCCAAGCTTCCTCCGATCTTCGTCGTTAATTTCGACAGCTTTGCGCTGTCGTTGGAAGTCGGTGGCACGTCTTTCTTCCCTTTCCGTCCCTTCTTATAGATGACATCCTTAGTGATATCGATGCCCCGAGTTCGAACGCCTCTAGGCAAATTAAAGGGGTTGCCATCCTTTGTTAAAAAGGTGTAGTTAGGATAGTGGCGAGTTACGGTAATATTCGAGGCGTTTTTGAGTTTTATTACTTTACTTATTGCGCGCTTGAGGTTTAAAGGTTTTAAACGACCCTCGTTTTTTATTCGCCGTTTCGTCTCGTCGTAAAGAACGACCGGGTCTCTATCGACTATTTTCGCGACGAAGCGATTCGTAAAAATGAAAAATAATACAACGGAAAAGGAGAGAAGGATTAGCAAAAAAAGGCCAGTAAAATTCATTTTTAACGCTACGTGAGCGAGGATTTTATTATTATTTTCGTTTAATCGTTGAATTAAATATTTATATTATCATTATAATAATAGGCGAGTACTAACAATAGCAGCATTTTTCCTTTTCGATTTCGAGGGGAAGAAATTTTTTATTTTCGATATTTTTGTTGAAAAAGCTTCCCTGGTCACTTTCTCCCTCTCCGCTCTTAATGACCAAATTTACGAGGGATTGCCATTCCTGCTGCTGGTTCAAATGTATCGTCGACAATTTTTCCTGGTACCTTCGTCTATAAGAAGACGCGTAATTTTCGGGGTCGCCGGGAATTTTAGAACGGGCGACGTTGCGGCCGATGGTATTTCTGTTCACTTTGATAACCTTATGCTTGCTCTCCATTATGTCGAACATGGAATGGGCGTTTAAAAACACCTTGTTTCTATTACAATCTCCCCAATCGTTATGAACGCTAAAGACTCTTTTATCGTCATTATTATTAATGCCCTCCCGTTTTCTTTTGCGGTATCGTTTAAGGTAATCGCTAAACGCGCAGTTATCTCCTTTAGGCGTGAAAAAGCCACGCACTTCGTCGAAGCGTCCTTTTACATCTCGCGGTTTTAATTTTTTCTTCCCCAATAAGTAGGAATTTACTCTTTCGTCGTCGTCGATGTCGTCGTCGTCGATGTCGTCGTCGTCGGCGTCGTCGTCGTCGTCGTCGTCGTACTCTCTTTCTAAGCTAACCCCGCCTCTAAAGGATGCGGAATTGATGACGTGATTAAAATACTCGAAATCCATTTCTTCGCAATTGGGGAACGTGTCGAAGCGATGAAAAAAGTTAACTTTGCCGTACCAGTCCAAATCTTTATACCCGAAGAGTTTTTGAATTTTTGTTATTTCGACTTTCGAGAGAGCTTTAGGCCCCGCCGAAAAATTTATGAAGAAGCCCATAAAGAGTTGGTAGGTGATTTCCCAGTCCTGAACCTTTTGATTACCCAGTAAACTGCATATTCCGCAATCGAACAATAAAATCGTAATGGCGCGGTAATTGTCGAGCTTCACGGGCAGGTGTCGATCGTAAAATTCTATGATTTTTTCGAGACTTAATTTTTTTTTTTCGTCGTGCTGTAAATATTGAGTCGGAACTAAGAACTTTACGAAAACTCCGACGAATTTATTCGCGTTGTAAGCGAAGATAAAGTCGTTTAAATGAAAGTATTTCCGAATTGCGGGAATATTTATTTGAAAAGGGACTCGAAATTTGATCACTGTGTTGACGATTTTACTCTGGGCTATTCTCACGGGCTTTTGTATAGTGTTTGAAATTTTTTGAAGGGCGACCTCGATGCCCTCGTTTATTTTATCTCGCAGCCCGACGAACATTACGTAGCTGTTTTGGAAAATCAGGCATGTGGTTTCGGGGTTTTTCGTTTGTTGCCTAACGGCGGTAAATTGACTCTGAATAAAATTTAAACCGTTGTTGCGATACAGCTCTTTGTCGAAATACGGGAACCAGCACGCGATTCTCTCGTCGTCGTTGTTATTATCGTCATTCAAGTAATTTTGTAATTCTTCGAGAACTTTTAATATTTTTTCTTCGTCCGCTTTATATATTCTTTTTATATTGTCAATTTCTTTATCGGGCACGCGTAAAACTCCGAATGAGGAACAAGGAGAAAAGGACTTCTCCGCTTCGGTCTCTGCTGCCGTTGCTGCCTGTTTTGTTGTTACTGCTTTTGCCGCCGCCACATTTCCTGCTGATGATGACGATACTCGTTTGCGAAGAGTACCTAGATGGCGACCATGACGCCGGCGAGACAAATTTTTCTGTTTTTTAAATTCGAATTGAAATATTCTCGCCAACTCTAAGGGATCTTGCAAGATTTCAATTTTTACTTTTATAACGATATTGACGATGGATATATTCTTCACATCGTTGTTTCTTATGAAGTTATCCATTATTTATCTCTTATCGATAGATCAGTCGCTAGATCGGTGCCTTCAATCGATCTGCCTGGCGAAATCGCAAAAAATAAATAAATAAATTTTTGTTTAGAAATTTTTAATTTTTTTCCTAATTTTTTATTACCAACATCTTAATAATATATATTTATAATCAATTTTTGTTTAATATTTTTTAATTTTTTATTATCGACATTTTTATACATACAGTGCGTAAGGATTGAAAAACTAGTTGTGGTTTAAAACGCTTTTATTTTTTCACAGTTATGAAATTCAATCTCGCACGCGACTAATTCAGTCAATAAGAGCGAAACGGATTTTGAATATCTTCCGCAAATTTTTCCAAGCAATAGTTGGCCTGTAAGGAATTTGAGGCGATGACTCCAATATCTTCGTTTGATGAAACTACTTCCCTACAAATTTTTATGAATTTATTTATATTGAAATTTTTTTCGAATTTTACCGTAGATCTTCGAATTTGGCTTTGAAAAGATTTCGCTACCGAATTATTTTCAAAACAAGCGGCGTCATTACGGCACCCGTCGGTTTTCAACATAAAGTTGATTATTCGGGATAACGTTTTCTCGTCTTTTATGATTTCGCGGATAGCGTTGATTACTGAGAATAAGAGTTTAATGAAAAATGATTCATAGGCCTCCAAATCTTCGTCGGTGAGTGTATCCGATTGTAAAATCATCTCAGTTAAAATCATTTCCAAATGCGAAATTTTAACCACACTATGCGACTTGCAAAGAGCGAGAATCGCCAAAAAGATTCCGCTATGGGTTTTCATATCCCTAGGGCGATTTTTCTCCGCGTTTATTATGGGGCGAGTAACGAATTTCCTCTCAATCGCGCTATCGCATACGTTATTTAGCTTCCAGAACGACGTAACTCGGTCCTCGTTCGTAATATTGTCTCTATCAGTCCATACTCGAGCTACGTGGGACATTAGAGTGCCGAGAAAGTTATTTTCGCAGAGAGTTTCCCCAAACACGACCGAAAAATTCCCTCTGCCGTATTTTAATTCATCCCATATTTCGTCGCACCGATGTAGCGTATTAACAACGATTCGCTGCGAAGACCTAAGTTCGGTTTCTAATCTATCTACGAACATTAATTTTCCAGTTGAATCCACAAAACCGTACGGAAGAAAATTTTCTTTATCCCGATACTGAACCGGCTGCCGCTGCCCGTTGGACGACAGTTTTGTTTTTTTTTGCTGGGGTAACAAAGCTTCCTCGGCATTCGCGGCTGCTCGCGACGCGGCGGCTAATGCACCCGGTGCTGCCGATGGAGCGTGGAAGCGAAAGTTATTTTTCATTTCGTTCACAATTATCAGCATTTTTTCTTTTCGCGATTGGGTTATATAGGCAGCAGAAGCAGCAGCAGCATTATCGGTGCACTTTAATTGTTGAAATATTATATGAATCGGCCGGAAAATGTTATAATAGGATATGAAGGAAACCAACTTTTCAAATTTGGTAGCATATACGTCTTTTTCATGGGCGAGGTCTTTATCGAAATCGGACAAACACTCGTAAACGGCCATTTGCAAAAATGGAAATAAAATGCTTTGCCCGATTTGGGAGAGAGAAATTGGTTTTTTGACGATGACGTCAAATAATGAGAGGGAGCAAAACGCCGTCAACATGATGGCCAATATATCGACGGTCGCCGTTTTCATATTTATGTTTAGGAACGCTTCCCTTAACGGAAAGTGGAAAACGTTAGTAAACGCCTCTTTTTCATCTCGAGTTTCCTTTTTTAGATACTCGAAATGGGCTTTGCTCGTGTGCGAAATATATTTACCCAGTAGGAATAAAAGTAATTCTGGATGGGTTTTGTGGATGGTGTTCAAATCGACGCCGTATTGTTGACAGAAAAAATTAATCGTTTGAACGCAATCGCATCCCCTCCATTGTTCCGGTCCGTACTTTTTATTGAACGAAAACTCCGAGATGATGGTATTAATGTATCTTCCCCTGCAGACGAAAAAAGGTACGAAGTCGTGTATTTCAAATCGCGCGTCCTGTTCGCCTAATTGCTGGAATAAAATATCGAAACTCTGAGAAACGGCGTCGCCACTATCGTTTCGAAGCGACGACGACGACGACGCCATTTTGGTTAAAAAATTAATCATCGTATTCCACATCGGGTTCATCAAATTCTCCGTTTCTTTCCCGAATTTTCCGAGGTGTTTGAAGATATCGGAAAAATCTTTTCTCGAAAACGACTTTTTTTTAATGATATTTCCAACGATTTCCGCCAGCGCCCTGAGCCGCATGAACTTGTTAAATTCATCTTTCGCGGGTTTATTACCGGGATTATGGCGAAGAAAGCCTAAGACTTCGTCGAATTCGGATTGAGCCGGAATTCTAGCGATTTTCAAACCGTCTAATAAATAATACCGCTTCGCCATTTCCTTTTTTTCGGTTTTTGTTTAGGGGTAAGAAAATTAAAAGTGGAAGAACGATTCAATGTTGTAAAAAGAAAAATAAAAAAAAAATTTATTAATACGTTTATTTATTCATATCTTTATTTATTTATTTCCTATTGTAAAAATGAAAAATAAAAAAAAATTGTTAATACGCTTATTTATTTATCTCTTATCGTAAAAAACGAAAAAAAAATTAATTAATAATTCGTTTATTTATTATTTCTTATTTAATAAACGCGATCATTCGAGAAGGCGACGAAAGCCGCTAAATCCATAATATTTTCTCCTATACTATTCGACCATCTCGCGTATTCGCTATGGCTTTTGATTAAAAAATGAAGGTCGACGTCCACGAAGTAATTATCGACGACGTCGCCGGCTCTCTCGCCCCCGGCTATCCCTTCTTTATTATATTGTCCTCCATCGTCCACCCCGAAATTCGTCTTCGCGCCGCTGTCGCCATTTCCTTTTCCGTTCTCGTCGTGGGAAATCTCGCCGCTTTCTTTTTTTGATCTTAAAGAAGAGTATATTTGATCACGCGCTACAAATTTCTGTCTGAGATTTTGAGATAGTTCCGCGAGCTTTAAGGGTGCCGATTTTTCGTCGACGTCGTCGCCACCCCCACCGTTAGAGCCAACGCCGCCGATGTTTCTACTATCGCCTATAATTTTGTTATTTCGGCTCCTTTCATCGAAAAATTTCCTATACGAAAACACCCTCTTTTGGAATTTAGTTTTGTAATCATCGACAATATAACCATCCTCAGCGTCGAAATCAATATTACGTTTAAACCTAAAATCCGCTTTATGCGAAGGAAGCGTCGTTCCGAAATTAAACCTATATTCTAATTCCGAAAAGGGTATAGGAGATATTAATTTCAGTTTCGCGTACTCGTCTGGGCGATCCCCGTAATACGTTTTGGCGGCGGCGAGTATGGTAAAAGCCTTCGATTTTTCGTTCCCTCTATATATCACTGCGAATTTTTTTTGACTTTTCCAGCGTCCATATAAAGCGTATAGAAATTCGACGCTCATTTTCTGGTACAAATTAAATCCGATCGTCAAGGTGGCGAGCTCGAAAGGGTTTATTTCTTCCATTTAGCGAAATAAAAAATATTTTCCTTCGGGTTGATTTTTATCGTTCGAAAAAAATACATTTACACGCCTAAACGCTTTTTCTCGTTTTTGAGTAAATTATTAATGGTAGCCCTTAAAATTATTTGGCAGTTTTTTCCTCTCGCGTACGCCCGCAAATGGTTGGCGCAGATGGTGATCAAGTTGTATTTCACGACATTGTTTATAAGTTTAACGTCTGATACCATCCTCGTTAACGTCTCGAACAGAGGCGTGAGAATATGTTCTACTTGAAGAGCAATTTCTCTTCTAACTTTAGAATTACTAATGACGCTCTTCCTAGAGGCCCTTTTTTTCGCGCGTGTCCCCTTTGTACACGCAGAGTCGGCGGCGCTAGCTTTCGCGCCAACTTTTCCGAAAGCCGTATTTAAATCGCGTTCAAATTCCCGCAACATTTCGAAAATTTCACCTTTTTCCGACCGATTTTTAAGGACATATTCTAATACCCATGAGGATATTCCGTGTAGACGTTCGTTCCTAACGAGAGTGCCTATAAGGTTATCAAAAAACGTTTCGGAATTTGATGGAATAATAAACACGCGACGTGGCGGTTCGCCTTTATTCGGGCGAGGCGTACTATAATTTTCAACTTCATCGGTGCTGGTAGAGGCGCCGTCAATATTCGGAGTCGATGCCGATATAGTAGTCATTGTTACTATTTTTTGTTAATTAAAAAAAATGTAGCGAGAAAGGTGTTTCTAATTTTTTTTTAAAAAAAGGTTTATTATTTAGAAGAATTTAATATAAAATAATCGTGGTTATTTTCATGAAACGAGAAAATAAAAAAAAATGATTCCAAAAAAATATTTATTTTAGTTGAGAAGCAATTTTCCAAATATTTCGTTTAACAAAAATAATATAGCGCCCGCTAGACACTGTCTATACGCGTGTATAAATTATCACTTTTAGATTTTTGCTTTCATTACTCCTGTCTTTCTCTTTTTATTATTGTTTGATTTTAAATAGCCCAGTGTTTTTCTTTTTCTCGAAACTGGATCGGAATTACGAATGTCTTTCAAAGAAACATCTACTTCATCATTATTGATGTCACTTATATCGTCGTGTTTCTCTTTGCGAATGGAAATCTCTTCCTCTTCATCATCTCCATCTTCATCTTCATCTTCATCTTCATCTTCATCTTCATCTTCATCTTCATCTTCATCTTCATCTTCATCTTCATCTTCATCTTCATCTTCATCTTCATCTTCATCTTCATCATCTTCATCATCTTCATCATCTTCATCTTCATCTTCATCATCATCGACAGACGCTTTATCGTCAAGCACATTTTTGTCTTTACTCTTATAGAATATATATTGAAAATCGGGGTGGACGGAATCGGTCCAAAAAGGAACACCTTCTATTTGTCTTCTCTGGTTTTTATTTTCGCCTTTACTCAACCCTACCACTTTATTGATCGTTTCACCGATATCGACGTCTTCACCCTCCGGCATTCTGATACAAATATTTTGAACAACTTTATGTATATTAATTCGGCAAGGCGGTGTAAAACGCTTGTCAATTTGATTTGGGTCTCTTAAAATACTCAAACCCTCGGGTTTTCTTCCGCTCCTTTTGATGTTTTTTTTAGTGCTCATTTCGATGAATTCTAAAAAGTCGTTTAAATAAAATGGAATTTTTTGTCAAAAAAATGGCGCGGTGTGGTAAATTAAACTTTAAGAGCTAAGAAAATAAAAATTAATTTACTATACGAAAAAAAAAATTACAATCGTTTACTAGTAATGGGTAAAAACAAACGAGAGATTTTATCCTATTTTATTCGGAGTGCCACAACCGTGAATATTTTACCATCGTATTCCTTATCCGATAAAATATCGATATTTTCCGTTGATGTATTTAATAGTCGCTTTATAAACATCAGTTTCCGATGCTTGTCCGGCGGATATATCGTAGAGGGAGATTGCGAGATCAAGTCTCTAATTTCGTTCAATGTTCTTTTGAGATGGCGGGGTCGAGGCGGCGGTGACGATGATGCGCCATCGTGGACGTTCTGCTGATCGGTCGCTCGTCGACTTTGTTGCGCTTTATCGGATGTAAACGTCGTCGATGTTGATTGGAAGGGAAGGTCAGAGACGGACGTGGTGCCAAACTTTACCTTTCGGGCGGCGGAAGTAGCGGCGAGGGCGGCGTATCGGGATTTCATTTTCGACGCTTCGTTACAGACGGTATTTAAATGAAATTCGACCTCGGCTTCTTCTTCGTCGTCCGTAATTTGGCTTTCGCCCTCTCGCGTTAGGTCCAGCTTCAATATGGGAATAACCTTTATATTCCGAAAGAGCGATGAAGGGGTGTATCTATTCTTAGTCGCCTTGCCGGGGTTCGTGATTATAACTCCTAGATTGTTCGGCGGGGCGTCGAGATTCCACGCTAGCGGCTCCTTCGAACGCGCCATCCATTCCACATGAACTTTCTCTATTTGAGCGTTATCGAGAAGATCTCGCATATGAGAAGAGAAAATCGATCTGGTTCTTACGCTGCTTACGTTTTGCAGGACCATTAGGTGGTCGTCGCTGTTAGGTAAACCGAGAACCCACAGCGAAGGATCGAAATTCTTGAGCATCTCGTATGGAATATCGATTTTGTAGTGCTTATAAAAGTTGTTGCAGATTCTTTCCAATTCCCCCTTGGTCTGCCGGATTATTTTTAAAATTATATTCCTCGGGTATACGATCGTGCCATTCTTCGTCGTCGGTGGAATCTTATCCTCGTGCGGATTCCAATCGAATTTCATAATTAGAGACGAGGTTCAGTCGGCGCGTTTTTCGTAGATGCGGGTGACCTAATACCGAACCATCCGACGGTCGAAGGAAACCGTAAAAAAATATATAAAAATTCAAATTTTAATTAAATAAGTTAAATATGTATATCGAATATATTATTTTTTTCAATTTATTAAATAATTTATAAAAGAAAAAGAATGAAAATTGAAAGAAAAATCGCTATTTTTATCGGCGATTACGAAAATCATTTGATCGAAAATACATTGCTTATCTCTCTTCTCGAAAGTTTTCGATATTTCTTCGCGGCGACTGGAGAGCGCGTGAAGTTCGTCATCTTTCGCAACGGGGGATATCGCAAAAACGCGCTCGCCTTCGATCGTTTATATAAATTTTTAAATAAGGGCAACGAGAAGGCGATCGCTTTCGGTTTTTTCCACGTCGACGAAGAAAGAGATTTCGAACAAAACTTTTTAAATTACGTATTTAACAACGTATTATTTTTTCATCCGGGGCTGTTGGAGTACGACCGATCCCTAACCTCGGTAATCGAACGTAAAATCGAACCGAAGAGGAAATTCGAAAAAGTGAATCATTTTATCGTAAGATTAGGTCACGTGTCTTCGAACGCGGATATAACGATAAGAAGGCGCGTTCTTTCGCTCGTCGATAGAAATATCGAAATTTTTAAACTGTGTTTGATTGACGAGAATCGGGCCGAGATGAAATACCCGGTCACTCTTTTCTGAGTTAATAATCCCGCATCGCCGCCGGAATGAATCGATTGGACGGTTTCATTTCCCGCGCTCTATTCGCGGTTGTCGCCGTCACCATCACGTTGCTAATGATTAAATCCGTTCTACTAAGCTACTTCAAAATTTATACGAATCGCGATAAAAGGTTTAGGAAAATGACAACGCGCGTTCAAAATGCCGACGAATTTTTATCGCGAAATAAAAATTTCGTCGACGATGAATCGCTGTTGCTGTTCAACGAAGACCTTTTATTTTATTCCGTCTCATTGTGCGACTTCTTTTCGAATTTCGATTGCCGAAATATGTCAAAAATTCGTCGGAGCGCGGCGACGGAAGATGGAAGAGCGGGATCGACGACGACGACGACCAGGCCCCCACGCCTCTCGCTAACCGATCCTCTAAAAACGAAAACGATATTCGCTCTTCCAAACGGAGCCGTAATTAATAAGAACTTTTCCTTATCGCAGCGCGAGCTCGACGTCGTTTGGAATCAGCGTGGTGACGCAGGCCACGACGACGACGACGACGACGACGAAGACGACAACGACGACAATTCATTACCATTCGCCGAAAAATCTTGCGCGAGAACTCCGGTCGTGTTTATAAATGCGTTCGGCGCGCGCGGCAACGAGGGAAATTTTAAGAAGCGCCCGCAAAAAACCGTCTGCGGCTGTAAAGCGCATTATAAATTATTTTCGTTCCCGACCGAACCGGAGACGGCGAATAAATTCGACCTCCGAATAGATAAACCGGGAGTGAACGTACTGAAGTTTCCGTTCCCGGGAGCGCGACCTTTAATCGAAAAGGTGTCCAACGCGGGTTCTAATAGATACCTACTGAACACCCGAGGCGAAATTATTCTCTCAGACCCCTGTTCGCAGTTTGAAGACGGGGAGTATTACATAGACGATATTCTAATTAAATACAACGACATCAACGCGTTGAAAACTAAAAGGCCCCATTTATTCGAACGATTCATGGAGACCAAAAAAACGCCGCGCAGAATTTCGTGCCGAAACCAACAAGTTTACGAATTAGTATAATAATAATATCTCCATTCGTCGTCGAAGAATAAATAAAGTTCAACGGAATTTCCAATTTATAACCGTTAAACGATAGAATTTTGTCCACTGGGTTTTTAACATTCTTCGAAACGTCACTATATCGAAAAATAAAAAAATGTATAAATAAATAAATAAATATTTTTTATTTTCTTGTTTTCAAACCTTAATTTTATTTACCTAATTAATAACGATATTATATTATATATTATATATATATATATTAATTATTTAATAAAAAGAATAATAATAAATACGGATAGTCTATATTTCTAAAAAATGGCGAAACCCATAAAACCCAGGGATCCGTTACTACCACCGCCATTAATCACCGTTTCGGCCCTTAGGAGAATAGTACATAAATCTGGCATTAGACGAATCAGTAAGAAGGCGAGAGATGAGTTAAAGGATTATTTACTAACTTTTACGGAAAAAGCTATACAATCATCGGCTAAAAATACGAAACAGAGGAAAAGAAAAACAATTAACGAAGAAGACGTAATTAACGGATTTCAGAAACTGGAAGAACAGACCGTGGAGAAATTGGTGAGAACGTAACTAAAAAGTAGAAGAGCGATAAGAAGAAGAAGAAGAAGACCTAAGAAGACGAAACGACAATCGATTTCACGACGAACGGACGGATTGACGACTTTTACCTAAAGACCGCGACCAACGAATGAACGAAATCTCTTTAATTTCAATGGGAGACGTCGGCAGCGAATGCAGCGGCCGCGTAAAACCGGAAATCCCTCCTCCTTATTTCGGCAATCCACTTTTCGGAATTTTGAACAAATTCTTGATAAAAGCGTCGCAACACGACCGAGATATATGCGATGAGTCAATAACGATATTTTTAAACGCTTGCACTAAAAGCTTTTTAGAAAACATACCAATTGTAGAATCGTACAAATTCAATACTGAAAATTACAAAGTGTTTCGGCACGAAACTTCAAAATTTTCTCTAGACGACGAAAGTTTTGTACAACTGAAGCAAAATATCAGCCAATCGATAAACAAAACCTTCTACGGATCGTCGTCATCGTCGTCGTCGTCGCCTACGCAGATGTCTTCGACATTAACGTGTCCCGTTTTGTCTTTTAGCGCCATTTTGGAAAATAAAAAAAGCGACATAAATTAATTGTTTTTTATTATTAAAAAAATGTTCAAATATTTAAATATCAATATGAAAATAAAAATAATTGTTGTTATTATTATTATTATTATTTCTTCTTTGGTAATAATAAAACGTTAGTAACTGACGCGTACCTTTTTATTTACATCTTTAATACGACCCTTTCATTATGTTTAAAATTGTATCTTCATCGGGTAATCTTTCATTCTCATCGGGAGTCGAAAATATGTTTTCGGTGGTCGGGAAGTAAATATTATTTAATGGATCCCACTGCAAAACGTGGTTGGTTTTCCTATTCCGCGCTACTTCGTTGATCGCGTTTAAGGTTTCGAAACCGTTTAGAGTATTCTCGTCGTCGACCGGCTTTCCTGAATAGTACTGAAATATAATCGCCCGTCTCATCGAATTGATTTCAGAAATATTGTCAATTTTAGAAGGAGGAGGGTTTAGTGTTTTGTGAAATCGAAGGGGGGGATATCGTTTATTATTCACCATAAACCCGGTTTTAAAATAACGCCGACCTTCTCTATTCCGTTTTCGATCCCGTCGTCCTGGCTTTGAATTACCCTTCTTATTCTTCTTCTTCTTATTCATTATTGTTTTTTTAAAAGAAAATGTTCGACGACCACGAGACCCTCGAAAAAGATATTTGCGATTTTTATTTATTAATATGCGGCGACGACGATTTACGCGATAGCGGCTCTTCGAATATAACTTCGACGGTGACGACGACGCCTGCAACGGAGGTTAAGGTAACGGCGCCTGAATTTATTAAATATTTACTAAGCACTCCGACGGCGAAAAATTTCGTGCCTACGATAAAACGTCATTGGAACAAAGAAGATTTCGCGATCCGGGGGGCGAAATCGTCGCCTTTGGGACAACAGAACCAGCAACGTAAAATCAAAGATTACTTTGGCGTCAAAGACGTGAAGAAGAAACCCAAGACCGTCGAAAAGAATTTAACGTTCGAGTATATGATTCAGAGAATCGCTTTTATCCAAGAAGAGGTAAAAGGAGAAAAAGAGAGGATTCAATCAATACTTTCATTTTCCTCCGATTTATTCGAGTCGCTGTCGCTGTCACCATCATCGTTGCCGTCGCTGTCTAAGGTCTCCGTTTCGAAAGACGAGTGCGGCGATAAAGGTACCTTTTTTCGGAACAATTTAAAATTCTCTTCGGTTTACGGAATACTGTGGTTGGTTTGCGTGTGGATAAATATCGAAAAGAAAAGAAATAGTTCTCGATACGCTCCCTCCATCGTAAAAAAATATTTTTCAAAAAAATCCTTGAACGCCAGCATCGATGATTTAAAAGAAAACGAAGCAGCCACGAGGGCGTTTTATTCCTCTTCACCGTATCGCATTTGGGAATCCGTGGAACGTTCGAGTAACAGTAGAATCAAAGTAGAGGCGGTGTTTCTTTACAACGACGACAACGAAAAAAGTTTTTGCAACGAGAGTTTTTTCAAAAGAATATCGGGCTGTTTAGACTTTACTGACGAGAAAACGTTCGTGCGAAGGTACGTCAATAGTGGGAGATGCATCGCGTTCAACGCTCATTTTTGCCAAATGTTAAAAATATTTTCTCTCGCTGTCGAAAGTATTTTATTTCACATCGCCGAGCACGACGACGACGACGACGACGACGACGATGAGGAAAGTTCCGCTAATGCCGCTGGTACGAACGTCGGGGATCACGGCGAGCCTCGAGAGAAGCAGCAGCAGCAGCAGCAGTCGTTTCGCACCCATATTTTACTATTCGGAATGGAATCGAAAATATTTTTTCAGTCCATGCCAAAATCGCTTCAGCAAAAATATAGGGAACACAACTTAGCGAATAACAGCAACAGCGGAGTAGTATCTATTTCGAAGCCGATAATAAATATTTTTCAAAAAATTAATTTGCTCTAAAACTGTAAATATTTTTTTTATCAATAAAAAAACGATTAATACACCTTCTTTCATTATCCACAAAAGAAAATAAAATATGGAAAATATCGCCAGCGATTATTCCGGTTCTTACGGATGCGATTGTCCCGTTTCTCATCTAGGTAATCAAAGATTTAAAAACTATACCGACATTTACATACATTTAATAGGAAGGCTCGTTTATTTCCCGATGAAAGGAAATTACGAAGAGGGGAGGGTTGAAAAGTATTTACGATACGTCGGAAAATATTAAAATATTTGACGAGGATCGATTCTGATCTCGGCGAAATGTTCCTCTTTATTTGGAAAAGAAATGGACAATCTCTCCAGGAAAAGATGAAGGTGGCTTTTGTCGCTAATTTATACGTGAAATCGATATATAAATTCATGAAATTCTTTTCTGGGGAATTACGTGAAAAAACGGCTGAAGAAGAAACCTTCGCAAAAATTTTGTTCGTTTTAGGCGTGTACGAAGAAGCGGAATTCGTTCACAAAACCGAAGAAGATAATTATTTTCTTTATGGGTACAGACTAAAAAAATCGATGGTAGAAAACATTTTAGCATGTCGTCCCAAGCTAATGACGAACTACGCGTATTTCATGATCGAATTGAATGCGAATATTAGCGAGGATATAAAGAACGATTCTACAATTTCTAAGAATTTGGATATCACGCAATGTTACGGAAACAAGGAACTAACCGTGCAGCGCATTAACGCGCCAATGGATTATTCTTCTTGGCATACGCCGTTGAGTAGCGACCTTTCCCCGTTTCCTTTCGGAAACGTTTTCGATTTCTTTTCTATAAACGATTATTTCGAGAAAACCGAACGACTTATAACGTTGGATGACCAAGATTGGTTGACCACTACGTTCGTTAATATCGACTGGGAAAAGTTACGCAAGAAGGGCGATAAATTAAAAGCTAAAACCTGTTCTCATACTTTGGCACTGCAGGATAACGTCATCTACTTATCAGCGAAAGCGATAGGGCATCCTAATGAATTGGACATATTTTGCGATTTTTATATTCCAGGTGTTAACGAAATGGGGCCTCTGACGTTAATGATGATTCGTCACGTTAAATCGAGAAATACATCATTCAAGGTATATTTCACTTCCTCCTCATTGAACACGTTGTTCGATCACACAGCGGGGAGAAAATATAATGATGACCGTAGCGATAGCGATTTACATTTGTTCGACACCCGAGACGATTACGACGTTAAAGAAAAATTGAGATTTAATAACGTTCACAACGAGATTATAGAAAAAATTTTCTTCGAAACTAGTGGCAACGTAGCCGCCAAGAACGCGAATATCGATGCATCGACCGATAACGATACTCCTTACCATTTTTTGCCATTCAAACAACTGCTATACAAATTTATAACCGAGCGGCCGATATTAAAGGTTCAATTACCCAGTGAAGTCCCCGCCGATGCCGAACCATTTGAACCGATCCCTAGGAGCGAAACGTCGATCGATGCACCATTGATGACCTATTTATTTCCGGCGTCGGGATTAGATTATTTCGCGTATATTAGCGACACTTATTCTCGTGAAAGGGCTAATTATTTGAAACCGGGCGTAATGTCCGTAACCGGCGACGACGGCGTTACGATGATAGACGCGAGCAGCGCAAATCCCACCGAGTATTGGTGGACTTCTAACTATATTAACCTCAATTTCACCTTATCATTCTACACAGAAAGTATAATAATGTTTAAGTTTCTCCAAATCCGGCGGTATAGGCGGTAATTCAACGTCACCCGCGAAGAAAAGAAAAATTTCTTCGGCGGCGACGGCTGTTCCTTCTTCTTCTTTCACCGAGCCGACTCTCCCACCACCAACACCCGTTAACTTATCCGCGGCGCCTTCGCCCCCATCGCGAGTGCCAACCCCCGTTACCTTGATGCCGACGTCTCCACTCGCCGAGCGAGTACCATCACCCTATAAGGACAATAGTCCTGTAACTCTGGCCACACCTCAACCGATCAGAGTTCAAACCCCGGATATCTCGAAGCTATATTCCCCCGATTACAGTCAATATCATCCATCGCCCAGCGAAAGCGACAACGTTTATCGAGATCTGCTTGACGCGCAGGGAATTTAAAAACAATGTAAATAATTTAAATATTTTTAATGTTCTTTTTTTATTAAATAAACCTATCTATCTCATCCTACATTCGTTTTATTTCAATTATGACCAAGAAGACTTTAAAGAACGATAAAAAAGGCTCGAAGAAAAATAAAAAGTACGTTTATTCCCTTCCCTCGATAAACGATTTTCCACTTTCCGAGATACGCGTTACCGTTCACAACGATCACTGCCAGCGAAAATTGGTAAAGTGCGATCCAAAAAAAAATCCATCAACCCAATGCTTGTCGTGCGTGGAATTCA
This sequence comes from Trachelipus rathkii, assembly GCA_015478945.1. NCBI lineage: Eukaryota > Metazoa > Arthropoda > Malacostraca > Isopoda > Trachelipodidae > Trachelipus > Trachelipus rathkii. The sequence continues at coordinate 46,802 of JABUQX010019692.1, forward strand.
GCGCTCGGTGCGTAAATGTTTCCGGTAACCCCTTAGTGCGCCTCGATTCTAAAGATTATCCCTCGAACCATTTTCCTCCCGACACCGGCGTTTGTCTCGTAAAAGAGAAGACGGACGGAAAATTAGAATTTTTTAATCGCTTCACGACTCGCGTCGTTCCGGGGACAGTGAGAAATTTTAATAACGATGTTTACGTAACGAGCACAACCCTGTGCGTTAATAAAGATATAGTCGATAAATCCGTCGGAGGGCGAGAATGGAAGGAGAAGGATGATGAGGATGAAGAGGAGGAAGAAGAAGAACGAGAAGACCCGATCACGTTGTACTCTAAAACTCCGATTCACAAGGCCCCGTGCGATAAAATTCGAGCCTGCTTTCCTCACGGCGTAATTCTTCATCCCCGAACGGACCTCCCGGTCACGAGTGCCTACGATATAGATTTCGACATATCGAATTCTAAAAAATTAAAATGCCTTTGCTCTGCCGGTTACCGGAACGAAATGCAAAAAAATGGGGCTCCGACGTGCGTGCGTAATAGGGAAATAAAGGAATGTTCCGTTAAATTGAGGAGAAAAAAGAAAAAAGAGCGGGATAGCGGTGTTGTTTTCGATTACGGTTTCGTCGGAAAAAATAAAAAAGAAGGCGAAGACGACGACAACGACGACGACAACGACAACGATTACGTTTGCGTATGCAACCCCACTCTATCCGTGAACGTTAAAACAATCGTCGATAAACACTCGATCTCGGACGCCGGTAGAGCGAGTTCCGGCGACATTTTTTCTGAAGAACGTTCTTTCGATAAATCTTACTTGTTCAGCATCGAAAGATTTTTCGATTCCGCTTTACGGGGCCGAGATCATTGCCTTCCCGCGCCCGGAATAGAGTCGAAAAACGCGGCGTTCGGGTACTCGGCGATAACCGAGATGGGAGGCTTGCCCGACGATATCGGGGACGCCGTGGGCGGTCACTTGGTAAACTCGGCTTGCCTCAGAAAAGACGGAATCGACGAGCTCGGTCGCTACAGGAAGAATAGGATGTACGGCGGCGGTGTGGTTTCTTGCGCCGGAAGCGGCAGTGTATCGGCTTTCGTCGAAGACGGTCCGGAATTTCGGGGAGGGGACGTCGTTAGGGAAGGGGGTTTCGCGACCGCTCCGAACGCGTCGCTAAAAGTGGTCCCTTCGTCGAAATTTAGCTACCCCGGTCTCGGGAAAACTTCGATGGAGCATTCCGTCGCTTTACTCTCGTCCGCGGGGAGGGTCTATCCCGGCGGCGTTCATATGCGCGACGGATCGATTAAGAGGAAGACAAATTTGAACGAAGAAAAGACGCTGGTGAAATTCAGGAACAAGGGTAAAGTTGACGCTGACGACTTGGACGAGTCGGAAAAGCACGATTTGTTCATGCAAAGAATGAACGACCCCGGCATCGTCGCCGGCGCATATTTAGTTCCCAGCGAGCACGATATGCACCGAACTAATTACGGCGTCTGTAACTCGGCTTCCGCTGCGGTAGCGTCGAAGTCGTCGTCGGAGTCTTCGATAGAAACGCGACCCCCCTTCAGTCGAACTTTTTTGACTTCGAATTCTTTCAGAAGAGGCGCTTCCTTTTATCCCGTCGTGAACATTTTCAGGGGGCTCGTCGGCGGAGGGCGGGTGCCCGCTAATTTAAAAAAAAATTTTCCGACCATTTACGAATCTCACCATACGGACAACGAGTTGAAAAAATGTTTCGATTCAGATAGCACGATGCAAACTTTAGACGCTTTGGGGGGTTTGCTCCTCGAACCGACGACAATAGGAACGCGCGCACCGAACGGCTGGAAAAGAAATTGGGTTTGCGAAGAACTTTCCGCGAATTCTCCAAAACTGACCGATTTTTACTCGAGCTCTTTACTAATGGACGGGATCTTTTCGCGCGCAGACTCGCTCGTGATTCTAATTCACAACTACTTTAAGAACCGCGACCTCTACCGCCCGAGAAACGGAGCTCGAAGAAAAATCATTCCCATACCCGTACCGAGAATCGCGTTGGGTAAAAACGTGATTAGTAATTTCAATTCCCACACAACTGTGTTCGGTTTGCAGCAGTACGACCTAGATAACCCGGCGTCTATTCGCTACAATTTCGTAACCGGCGAGCGGGGGAAAAAGCCCGACTTCGTGAAGCATCAACTGATGAGCTCCGAAAACTTTCTGAAAGGCGCTTCCGTCTTGAATTACCCCCCGAGCAGCCCGGTTTCCTTTATCGAACACGTCGATTTTAGCAAAAGGCTAATGGGGGAGGACGCGCGAGCTCGCTTGAAGAAATTTTCCAACCAATACGCGCTGCTGGGGGATAGCGAAAATCGACTGACCGATTACACGGCCAAGAGGTACGCTTGGGAGAAGGTTAAAAAATCGTTGTGTCGGAAAGAATTTTCCGAGGGTAATTTCCGGGAATACGGCAAAAGCGTCTATCGACCAACCGTTCCGGCTTTAGAGTGCTATTTTCAGGCGATAAACCAAGCTAACCGCGAGTTCGCGAACGTCGAAAACGAAAACGACGACGACGATAAGGGGCTCCTCCTTCATTTCTCCCAGCACAACAAAAAGCACGTACAGGTTTACCTAGGCCAGTATAAATACCTGAGCGAAGGCGACGGATGGTTGGGAGGAAATCTGAACCAATATCTGCCCGCGTTTATAGCGAACGATACCACGTCGTATCCCACAGTCGGTTCGGAAGAACGGGTTTTTTTAAAAGACGAACGGGCGTGGAAAGGGTTCAAAAACTACCACCACGCGTTCGAACACGCGTATAAGGCGACGAAAGATTCGCACGTCTCGAAAAGAAAAGATACCACCGAAAAGATTCCCATCCACACGTGCGGCTGTACGTGCGAAATATCGTGCCAAAAGGTATTTTCGTCCGTTCTCAAAAAATCGCGAGACGTGGGAGCAAAAAGCATCACCTTTTCTGGATTTCTCAGCCGAAGCACTAAACTAACTCCGTTCGTATTTCAAAAACGGATTCCGTGCACCGACGCGAGATTATACGTCGCCTATTTGAGAATTAAGGCCAACTCGGAACTCCCGCGCGATTTGAGCAAAATGTTTCGCCCCCTCGGAAAACAGTATTATGGGAAACTGCCCCTCGCCCCGAATTATTTTATGGTTTCTCCTCACAACACCGAATCCATGAGCTACATGTGGGGGAGGCAATTGATCGACGAACCTTTGTCGGAACCCGACGCTAATAACGTAAATTCCAACGGTTTACCGGAACTCAGAGTGAACGACGATAAAAACCGATTCGATTACCTCTACCCTAAATTATTATTAGGGTCGGGGGCCGAAGATTATTATCATGCGGAGGTTACTAGGTTTTTAGAATCGCTCTTAACCGTCATGCCGAGCACGATTTGCGCCAACGCGCAAAATTCTCGCGAAGATGGCGCTAAAGATATCGTTGCGCAATTCGGAACGCCGTACGCGATTCTTTGGAGCGGGTTCGATTACCTAAAGGGAGAGTATGGCGAGAACGGAGGAAGGGGAACCTCCCGTTCGCCCCACCCGCCATTAAAATTCGTTCACAACTATCCGATTACGACGCTCTCGTTTTCGGGCTACGAATGCGGTCAAACGATAGCGGAAGGTCAGCACGCCATGGGTGGGTACTTGTGTCCGTACAGGCCGTGGCAAGAAGATAACCAGAAGAAAGGAAAAAATAAGGTTTTTGCCTACGTGGACGAAGACGACGCTTTTATATTTCGAGGCAAACTGAAATTCTTCGGCGAAATGATGGATAACGAATTTTTAGAAACGATGCGCCAGAAAGAGCACGAAAAATGTGACGTCATAGTGGATCTGCTGAGACATTACGGGGCAGGTTGTTTATTCCAGAAAACGGACAAAGACGACAACCACCACGACGATATCGATCGAAAGAAAACATCTTCATTTCCGATGGATGGTCGGTTCTCGTATTCCGCATTCCCACCGACGAGGCAGATGACGTGTCAGGTCAGACAGCCTCTAGCCGCATTAGGTTTGATAAAAAGTAAAAATGTGGGCGTGGATTTAGAAGAAACTAGTTAGTTTTATTTTTTATTATGTTTTGTAAATTATACAACGTTAAAGCGATATAGATTTAAAATACTAATTTCTTTCTACATTTGTAAATGTAATTGCGAAATTTAGCCTTTTCTTCTTCGCTGCGGCGTTTGTAAATCTTGAGTGGCGTTTTGCCTGCCCTTCGTAAAATTTCTTCCCTATCGATGGTAACATCTTCGAGTATTGTCATCGTGCGTGTAATGTTGCGGCGAATAGTTTTCCTCGTCTGCGGAACGAATTTTAAAATTAGCCCTATGAAATGTATATTTTTATCTAAGTTTGTTCCTTCAAAAAGGTTAATATAATATAATATAATATTTCCAAAAAATACAAATATTTAGCGGATGATTTTTAAAACTAATTATGCGTAAATATATACTTATAATTTAAATATTTAAAATTATTCCTAGATAAAATACTCACGCGAGTGATGGGGTGTTTAACTAGTGGATTTATAGTTCAGTTCTTTATAAATTAGGATGTTTCCTAAACCTTCCGAATTTGAATGATATCCTCTTTCTCTCAATGCATGAAATCGTAATTATTAAGTTAATGACGATTTACTAGCTTTATAGCCCCGACGATTTTAATATTTTTATTTATTTAAAATCATTTTTTTTAATTTATCATATGTTCTTTTTTTATTTCAGGAAAATATTTAATTTAGGATTATAACATTTTTCATAAATGAGCACCGTTGGTGAAAAAAATATTAGTAAATTACCATAATATAATAATTTAATTTTTACGGAAAATAAGAGCATGAAATCGCTTAAAAGCATTATTAAAAAAAAGAATCAAAACTATAAAGAGGACCTATTGATTGACGATGATGTCGAGATGAAGGAGGAAGAGGATGATGATGATGAAGGAGAAAGGGGCATTCACGCACAATCTCACGATCGCGAATTTCTAATAAATGAATCCAAATGCCTGGAAAAGAAGATGTCGTATATCGACCTTCGGAATCTAAATATCACAGAGAGTCAAATGCCTCCGGAGACGAAGAGAAAAATTAGGCACGTGAGATTTTGTAATGCTTCGTGGATAAACAATACCGTTCTCGCCAGCACCGTGGCACCATTAACAGGGAAGAAAACGAAAAAAAAAATCGTTAAAGCGATGCTCCCGAACAACCTCGCAATTTTAAAAGCTCCAGTTCTTCCTTCCGCCCCCCCTCTTTCTCTATTCGACGCACCGGATGAGTGATCTTTAAACGAAACTCGGAAATCTAGTCAAAAATATTTTAAGATTATTCCTGAGAAGGATTTGGTCATCACGAACGTTTCAAGCGAAGAAAATAATCGATTTAGCGGCCACATTTGGCAGAAGATTGCAAGTCAATGGGGTAACAGAAAAAACAATAATGATATTTTGAGTGTTTTTTATAAATTAAAATAATATGCTGTGTAGCAGTTGTTCATATTTAATCTTACCTATTTTTAAGTTTTTCTTTAGTTAATTAATATCATTATTAAATATTTTGCGTTTAAACAAATTTTATTTCCCTTTAAAATAAGCTATATAAACTCTAGAACTAATAAAAGTCGAAGGTCTAAGTGCGAAAATCTAAAAAATTTCGAAGAAAATAATTCACATAATTTTTTTTTAAAAATAGAAATTATTTTTCGGAATTTGCACTTAGACCATCGACCTATATTAGTTCCCGCTGAGGCGTCACTATATGACATCACAATCGGTTTATCGATAGTTTAAGCTAAAGAAAATTCTTTATAGACTTTGATTTAGTAATTAATTTTTTTTTTGGTTTCCACTAAAAAAATACTCGCTTAAAGGATCGAAAAATTTTGTTAGCACTCATTATCCGAAGTAGGTAAATAAGTAACAGTTATCTCGTGCTTTCGCTTCGTGCGAGATTCATATATTTTTACCGAAAAATGACTAATTTATTTTATTTTTAATGTTTTTTATTTTAGTCATCCTAAAAATTGATTTAATAAAGAAAACGGCGTTTTTTAAGGAAGACTAAATTAAAAAAAATGATCATATTTATTATAAATTAAGTCTCATCATAAAACCAATTTTCAATTTATAATATAATTTTTTAGAGGCCTTAATATTACCATCTATTTATTAAAGACTTTGTTCGATCATTTTTTTTTTTTGAAGTTTCCTTGCTGAATAAAAAATACTTTCCTTAAGGAACGAAAAATTATTTTGCCACTCAAAGCTTTCTAAAGTATAAGTCGAAGGTCAAGTATATAAGTCGGAAGGTCTAAGTGCCAAAAATCTAAAAATTCTCAAAGGAAATATTCACAAAATTTTTTTTAAGTCTGAAATTTATTTTTCGGAATTTGCCACTTAGACCTTCGATTCTATTATACCAGTTCCCTAAGCGGCTTCACTATATGACGTCATAATCAGTTTGACGATAGTTCGTAAGCTTAAGAAAATGGCATTTGAAAGCGTTCAGCCGCTTTTTCGATTCCCGTGAGGCGACACTATATTATAGTGACGTTTCGAAGGGAACTCAAAAACGACCTAACGTGCTCGCGCGACACCTTTTAGGTATAAGCTATCGCTTCAACCCGATATAGTGACGTTTCGAAGGGAACTGATATAAGTCGAAGGTCTAAGTATAAGTCGAAGGTCTAAGTGGTAAAAATAAAAAATCTCTAAGAAAATTTTTCAGAAAAAAATTCAAAGTCGAAATTATTTTTCAGAATTTGCACTTAGACCTTCGACTTATACCAGTTCCCTAAGCGGCGTCACTATATGACGTCATAATCGCTTTAACGATAGTTCGAGCTTAAGAAAATGGTATTTGAAAGCGTTCAGCCGCTTTTGCGATTCCCGTGAGGCGACACTATATTATAGTGACGTTTCGAAGGAAACCGAAAAACGGACCTAACGTGATCGTGCGGCGACACCTAGGTATTAAACTATCGCTTCAACCCGATATAGTGACGTTTGGAAGGGAATTGATATAAGTCGAAGGTCTAGGTATAAGTCGAAGGTCTAAGTGCTAAAAAAATAAAATTTCCCAAAGAAATTAACTCACAAAATTTCTTTAAGTCGAAATTATTTTTCGGAATTTGCATTTAGACCTTCGACTTATATTAAATTCCCGATCAGGCGTCCCTATATGACGTCATAATCGGTTTGCACATAGTTCGAGCTTTAAGAAAATGGCAGGTTTGAACGCTGTTCAGCCGCTTTTTTCGATTCCCTGTTAAGGCGACACTGTATATTATATGTACGTTTCGATTAAAGGAACCCAAAAACGACCTAACGTGTCGGGAGACACCCTTTAGGTATAAGCTATCGCTTCAAACCCGAATAAATGACGTTTCGATGGGAAATCTGAACTTAGTCGATATGGGTCTAAAGTATAAGTCTTGAAGACGTCTAACGTGCTAAGTAAACGAAGGCTTAGTATAAGTCGAAGGTTTAAGATTAGGAAGTCGAAGTTCTAGTCTAAGTGCGCGAAGGTCTTAAGTATAAGTCGAATGGTCTACCAGTTTGCTAAGTCGAGGTTTAAGTGCTACAGTCGAAGTGAATCTAATAGTATAGTCGGGAATGTCTAAGTGCTAAGTCGAAGGGATCTAAACGTCGCAAGTTCGAAAGGTCTGAAGTGCTAATGTCGAAGTTTGTCAAAGTGCTAAGTCGGTAGTTTCAAAGTGCTAAGTGGTGGTCTAAGGTATAATTGTCGAGAGGTTCTAAGTATAAGTCGAAGGTCAATAAGTATAAGTCGGAAGTCTAAGTGGCTAAAATCTAAAATTTCTCAAAGAAAATAATACACCAAATTTTTTAAGTCCAAATTATTTTTCGGAATTGCACTTATTGGACTTATTCTTACTTATATCAGTTCCCGATTCTAGACGTCACTATTATGACGTCATAAATTCGGAATTGAAGAATACGTTTTAGCTTAGTGTAACTGGTATTTTAGAAGCGTTCAGCGGACTTTTCCCGAATTCCCGTTTAGGCCGACACAATATTTATAAAGTGACCCATATTCGAAGGGAACCGAAAAAACGACCTAACGATGTTAATTGGGCGACGCTTTTTAATGCGTATAAACCTTCGTTAACCCGATATAGCCGACAATTCGCAGCGGGTATGCACCGTCGGGCAATATTCCAGATGCAATAATATCTTTAAAAACTGCTTCGGTGAGATAGTAGGTAATTCACACATATGGCCGGGAAATCGAAAATATTTTTCTGGGAATGTTGCTACTTATTATATATATATATTAATATTTAATTAATATAATTTATTATATTAATATATATTAAATATATTATAAAATTATATAATATATATGATATAATATATTATTATATATATGTATACTATAGTAATATTTAGTTGTACCTATAGTTATATTTTATATATATTATATCATATATATATATTAAATTTCATAAAAATAAAATTAAAAAGAATAATTTTTTTAAAAACTAAAGAACAAATGGAAAATAAGAACTATTGAACTCGCTCGTTTTCTATTATGTTTCTATATAAGGGAGTTGACATTATATTTTATCATTGTTTCAGAAGCGTGACTTCGTCAAGTAACGTTCGCAAATGGGTTTCATCGCTCATCGTCGTAATAAATAATACCTGTTGACCAGCATCTGAGAATTGGAATACCTTTTTATTCTATTACAGAAGACTTTCTCATGTTTTTATTGTTCTACAGTGAAAAAAAAATTTGCGTCACTTCCTAATTTCTATTTTTTACGCCGGAAATCCTCAACAGACGATTAGT